>PVKM010009156.1:0-37482 GCA_004027735.1 Carollia perspicillata | reverse complement strand
ATATATATATATTTTAAGATACATATCTTAAAACTAAACTCAACACTTCTTCACATCTCCAAAGTACAAATCTTCTCTACAAAGCATTAAGAGGAAATACAATGTAGCTTTCAGTGGATATTTTGGTAGAATTATAAAAGAGAAGGCACGTTACCTAGTACAAAGCAAACAATTTAGTGATAAATAATGAAATTTCTGTCCCAGCCCCCGCCTCCCTCTTTATTCCCAGTTTCTATGTCTCCTTCTTTCTACTCTTTCCAGCAGATCTAAAAATTTCTCAGGCTCAAGTCATCCTTTTTACTCACTTATGTATTTATTTTGATTTTCAATGCTGAACTATTTAGCAAAATCCTAATCCTCTTGATATTGCATTTTCCCAAGTATTATTTTGTACCATTATGATTTATATGGAAAAACCATTGCATTCAGAATAATTCTGTACTCTCAGGAATCCTCAGGGTGAATACATTGAAAATAACAAGTACTTTCTCCTGCTTTCCTTTTATTTCTTAATTTCATTTACAAGCATAGTTATGGCACATATTAAATGTAAGTTCACTTTTAAAAATATTTAATTATTTTGCCTGCAACCCAATTTTCATATCAATGCTTCTCTTGTCATATTGGTTTTAAATAAAAAAAAAAACACATACTCATTTGGATTGGTACTTTTGACATAGACAATAAACCACAAAATATAAGTGGAATGGTAAATAAATTTACTAACTGGAATTCATAGTATATGATTAAAAATACATAACTGCTTACATTTTTATAGGGGTAAATGGTTATCTTATACATCATGGAATCACAATCTCTACTTAAAATCTGTTAATTTTAAAAATAATACCTATTATCTGAGTTTTTTAACAATAAAGGTTAAAACTAAGCTGCTCTAAAAAATATTTATAAGGAAAATGAAGACCAGGCAATTTCCAAGAAGCTAGATTATTATGGAAGCAGGAAATTAACATGGCTTTTAAAATTCCCCAACATTGTAAAGGCTGTAAAATGCATTTGTAATACCTGACAAAGACACTCGCCTTGACCAAATTCAAGTCAGGTTCCTTTTCTTTTTGACTGAGCCCCAATCTTGGGCTTTGTGTTTGGCCCCATAAGTACAGTTTTATCAAGAAATCTGCTGAGTCAATTTAGTTAAATCTCCCACTCTTGGCATGTTAGTAGTAATGTGGATATTTGATCAAATTCCTCCCACCACCTTGGTCTTCTTTCACCAAAAATCTGGAAAAACCCCTCTAGCCTTGGTGTATCATCCTAGTCATTTTCTATCTACTGACCCCTCTCCTGCTCCTTGGCCATAAATCTTCACTTATCTTTGCTTTACCTAGAATTGAGCTGAAACTCTCTCCACTACTGCAAAATCTCATTGCGTTAGTCCTTCTTGTATAAAGTCTTCTTTACTGCCTTTAACAAGAGTAATGAATAAATTTTTCTTTAGCACAAAAAGATAAAAGAGACATAGTACATAATATCTACTTAAAGCTTCCTAAAAATTATAATGGCAAGTTAAACATAATGTTACTACATAACAAGTTTTGTTAGACAAGAATCATTTACATATTCAATATTCAGTAAAAAACATACCAGTAATACTGCAAGGCCTAGATCTTAGGTAAATTAATAAATGTTAGAGGAGATTTGAGGAGGAATCAAAACCTATAGCTGGGTCTATACATGGTATGTGATGGACTTTTTCCACTGTAGTGTTTCTCAAAGTATGTTCAATGGGATGCTTCTCAAATTTTAATGGGCAAACAGCTAAGACTATTGTTGAAAATTCAGATTCTACTTCTGTGTCCTAGGAAGAGGTCTGAGATTGTGCATTTCTAACAAACTCTCGGGTGATGCTGATTCTTCTAATACTTGGAAAAAATTTCGAGAAACAGGTTAGACAACTGTAATTCATCTAGGGCAGCTTTTCTTAAAAGGGTGAAGTGAGTCAACCAAATCATGCCAGATTCTCTTTCAGCAAATCTAAGGGGGGGTATGGGAACCTACATTTTTAACATTCTCCCCAAGGTGATTCTCTATGAACTCTAAAATTTGTAAAGCCCTGGCTCATAAAAAAAGTATTGAAAAAAAATTGGATATGGGTTTGCTACAGAGAAAGAATTGCCTTCTTTAGGCATACCTCCAAGAGCTTTATACTTCAAGGATGTCTCTGCTGTTAACTTTCACAGAATTTCATTTGAATAGAAATGTTAAGCCATGAAATTGTAAAATGATTTGCTTATGACCCTCTTTCCCCCCATGGGGAAGGCCCTAAACCACTAAAAACAAGTTATGTGGTAGAAATTGATTGGAAATAACTTCCAAATCCTCAGGAAGCAAAGAGCTTAATTAGCAGGGTCAGTCTAGGATTCAGAGCTGTGTCTATTTAATACTTTTGTTAATGATCTAGAACAAAAGGTGAACCTTTAAAATTTACAGAAAAATATTTTTTAATTTTTCTGGAGATTAGTTTGAATTCCAAAAAACCTGACAACATAAGGTAATTAAGAAGCACAAAGGTTGGTAAAATGCATTTAAAATATGTAAAGGCAAAACACATTTGAAAAATATATTCAAATTACTCAAACACATTGATGAACTCTGAACTAAATGTAATTTTCTCAAGAATAAGATTTATGTATCTCTTTGTGCAATTCAATGAAGACATTTGTTCACTACCTAGAGACAATAAAAATGGAATGAGGTATTAAACCATATTAAAAGAGGCCATAAATAGGACAAGTATTATAATACCTCAATTTATGAATCAATAATATCTCTACAGTGGTATTTTAGTCATATCTTTCGGAGGCTACATTAAAAAAAAAGTAAAGAACCAGAAAGCAACGAAACCTATTATACTTACAGGGAAAATGAGGAAATCTTCATAATAGAAGATTAGAGAATACGTTTAATTAAGAGAAAATTAAAATGATACGTAATAGTATATAAAATAGCGAATACTAGTTAGCAAAACCATTTGCTAGTAATAAAAATATAATCTAATTATATTGGAAGTTAGACAAATATTACAGATAAAGAGTATATTGGTTCTTAACAGCGTCCTTCTATGAAAAAACCTGTGCAAAGGGTGAATAAAATGACAAAATAAAATTAGCAGACATTGTTTAAAATAATGGCATAGCAATATCTGAAAATGGTGAGCAGTATATTAAATAAAATGATCAGTTAGAAGTAACAATGTAATTTTTCTTTTGGTTCTGTAGTTTGAAGCAGTGTGAAGAAAGGAAGGTGGAGGGAAAAAAGATTGTATTCGACCCGTTGAGCAAGGTGGATCTGATTACTTCCACCTAGTGTTTCTAAAAAGCATCACTTTTTAAAATTCATTACCAATTCTTATAAAATATATTTAAAAATAAATAGATGTCATTTAAAAAGTCTAAATCGAAAGAGTATAATCATTCTTTCATTAAGTAATACCATGTGCCAGTAGTTGTGCTAGAGGCCAGAAATAAACTGAGGGGCAGGAAGAACGCTATCTCTGACTCCATCGGGCCAACCCCACAGACAGTTACGTTTCAGTGTGAGAACTGATGTAACAGCGTAGGTGTATGAGTGTGTGATGGTGATATAGGACATATAGAAGAGACACATAACCCAAATTTAAGGCAAGTAAAGCTTTCTGGAATACTTGATTCCTAATATGGGGTTTAGAAAATATTAGTGAAGTGAAGGGCAGCAGGGCTAAGGTCAACAGCATCAATTACATTGTATAATCTTGCAAATGAAACCAGTTCTGTATATTTAAACTAAAAATGGGAAGGGGAAAGAGGCTAGGGAGAAAACCCAAAGCCTGGTTCACAAGAGTTTGGGCTTTATCCTGAGAGAGCTGAGAACTCGTAAGTGATTTTAAAGCCGTAGAAATACATAATTAAATTTTCACTGTGGGAGACACTCTAGCGGTAATGTGGAACATAAACCGGCCATGGGGAGTGTGGGCAAGACTGAAAGCTGGGAGTTTATATAGTTTCTATAGAACAGATAATGATGGCTAGGCTGTTGATATTGAAAATGAATAAAAGCAAACAATTAGAAAAATGTTCAGTAGGTAGAATCAGTAAGTTTCTCATTGATTTAATGAGGGGCCATCAGAGTAGAAAAAGGACACATAACTCCCAGGTAAAAGTCTTGGTACCATAAAGTGCAAGTGGGAAACCAAGGTGAAGGATAAACTTGGGGGGTAGAGGAAGGTGCAGAGATGTACCCAGTTAGAGTCCCATATGAGTACCCCAAGGAAGGTTTCAGGAAGCACTTAACTATGCAGTGATAGAAATCTGGGCAAGAAGCTCCTGCAATGTAAACGTTTAACTGTATAAGGAAGAATGGATGGCAGCACATACATTCAAAAATAGGCCATTTTGGTATAAGGATTATTTTAGCTAAACAGCAAGTGAGAAGGAGCAGATAAAGAAATTTTTCCTGCACTGTCCCTAGTTGTCAAAAAGGAGGACATGTATTTTCGAAGGTGTTTCTCCTCCCCTTACCTTTAGGAGCCTTTGAACCCCTTCAGCCTGGGGTTAGCACCAGAGGAATTTACATGACAAACCTTACTAACTAGCCTTCCTTCATCCTAAAACTGCCTTCCTTTGTCCTGCCATTTCTCCACAAACTTACTGTTCTTTGTTGACCATGTTTACATAAACCTGAGATCTAAGGTACTGCTTCAGGTTAGCTCCTTCTTCACTGGTCATCTCCCATGTAAACTTGAGGTATGTGTGTTAATAAACTGCTATTTGTTTTTGTCTTGTTAATATGCTTTTGTTAAGGGGCCCCAGCAAAGAATGAGGAAGGGTAGAGAGGAAATAGTTTTTTTTTTCTTTCTCTACAATGTGAGTCTAAATAGACTATCCTTGAAAAATGTATGAAATGGGAAGAAAAAACCTAGAAAAGAGCTTTGAGAAGTATCAACCTTCACAGCATGGAGTGGAAAAGGAGACTAAGAAAAAATAGGCAGATAGATAGGAGAAAAATCAGTAAAATATGATGTTGGTATCATGGAAACAGGGGAAAAAGGGAATGTCAATATTGCCATTGAAATTCTGCTTCTGAGGAACCTCTATTTCTACTGGAAGAAAATTGCAATGAAAGCAACCAAAGTGTCCCTTATCAAATGACTGGATAAAGAAGATGTGGTACATACATATGTAAACAATAAAGTACTACTCAGACATAAGAAAAAATGAAATACTGCCTTTTGCAGCAACATGGATAGATCTCAAGAATATCATGCTAACTGAAATAAGTCAGACAGAAAAAGTTAGGAACTATATGATTTTGCTCATATGTGGGATATAAAACTATAAGCAACAAAATAAATAAAAACTTATAGACACAGACAACAGTATGGTGGTTCCACGAGGGAAGGGGGATGAGGGGACAGTAAACGGGGTTAAGTATATGGTGACAGAAGAAGATTTGACTTTGGGTGGTGGGCACACAATACAATGTACAGGTGATGCATCATAGAATTGTATACTTGCAACCTATACAGTTGTGTGAACCAATGGCACCCTCCAAAATTTAATTTTTTAGGAAAAAGGGGGAAAAAAAGGAAGCAAAAGGGAGTCAGGTAGAGAAATAAACATGTTGAAAGAGCCTTTGGCAACAAGGGCCAAGAAGTGTTATGTGGATGGAGTGCAGAAAACAGGAGGATAAAGAGAAGGGTGAGCTAGGAACCTTAGAAGACATTGAGTTGATTTAGACAGATTTGTCACCCCGGACAAACTAACTCTGAGAGCTTATGAAACATCTAATGTGTGACTATACTCCTGGGATGAAGTGGATAGAGTGAGTTCAGATATGGTATTATGAGCGACTCCTGCAGTGAAAAGATCAGGGTCCCACCTTCATCATTCTTCTTCACCAATTTGTGGCCTTGGCAAATTAGCTAGCTCAGCTAATTATCAATGTCTCTATCTACAAAGTTAGAAAAAAGTATACATTGTGCCATTGTTGTGAAAATTAAATTAAATAATATATTTATGAGATACATTCAGTTTACTAGCACAATATCTAGACTCAGTAAAAAACCAAGTAACACTGAGAATGGCAATGTAATTTTTCTCTGACCTTCTCAAATTTAATTGTACTGTATCTAAGTGGATATAAGTCACTTTAAAGATCCTATTTTATTTTGTCATACACAGCCTTTGAAACCAGAAAATGAACAAATGGTATTGGATTTGGAGTGTGAATATGTGGGTTCAAGGCCTGGCACGTCTCTATTAGTATATGAGTATGGAGCTAGAGTGGGTTGAGTGGTGACACCTTCCAAAAAAGGTATGTGCACCCAGAGCCTGTGACTGTAACCATCCACACGACTAAATGCAACACTGTGACATTTCTGAGACTTTTTCACTTACAATTTTTTCTTTTGATAATCATGTTGATCAACATCTGCTGTTGATTTTTTTTCAGTTTGCATGAAAACAAAACAAATTTCAACTGCTTTTGAATATCTCCTAATTTCTAGTCTCTGCTCTCTCACTGAGTGTGTGAGTATAGTTATTATGTAATCCTGCCTTTTTGTGACTAGTTATCATATCAAAGGAAAGATCAGTTCTAAGTTACCAAATGTATTTTTTCTGCCACTGAATTCTTTTTAGAAAGAATCGTCCTTCTAAATGAATTTAAGATATAGACTAGAGGAAAGAAAATGTATCTGTTGTAATTTGGAATATTTTTGAAATTTGATTTTTATAATCCAAAAACCATAGAGAAAAATATACATTTATAGACAAACTCTAATATAATGTAGAAAAATGAAATATATTGAGTTTTCAGATGTGAACATTAACATTGTATTATAATAAATATAAGAACATATTTTTTAAGTTCTCAAAAGCATGCTGGCAGTTGCTTTCCATGGTAGTGAAATCATTTTTATTCAATACTACCACTTACCTGGACCCTGAGTCTTGAGAAAGGTCAAGTCATGCTATGAGCTATGTTTGAAAGTAAATCAAACCAGACTGATACTATTAAATCTTAATCATTTTCCATTAGAGTAATAACTTGCAATCATAAGACTCTTTTCCATGGAGCCTTTTTCTGAATAATCTACCTCAATTATAAAGGTAAATGGCAATGCTCCTCTTAGAGTTCCCAAGTACATCTCTAATCTTCACTACTGTGAAAGCAGTTAATGGCTTATACTCATGAATAGGACATGAATGTTAATAGCAAAGGTCTGTGAGATAAATGACTAAATCCTAAATGAGTGGTTTTGTTGGAAACTTTCCAAATCATAGTAAAATATATATACTTATATGTTTTTTAACTTTCTGCTGTATTGGTATACTATGGCCATTGAATTTCTGTTACAAAAGAACACATGGCCGCAAATGCTTAGGAGAATAACCGCAGGCTATTGTAGGTGCAAGAAGGGCAAGTCATCCTTTTCTTAATCATTATCAAACATTACTAAATGTATTTATATGACACTGAGTTTGAGTCTATACAGTTTTATAAATATGGACTCATTTATTTAAACCCCATTACTAAGTCTCCTCTTCAATTACAAATCCTCAATATTTACATATATTTTTGGTAAACAGAGTCTGGGTAAATTTGAAAGAATACTGCACTGGGTGTCAGATAACTGTGTTCAAATTTATTTTGTTACTCAAGATGTATGAAATCATTGAAAAATTCCTCTACCTTTCTTGAACCTCTCATCTCTGTAAGATGATTTTGTCTCAGCGTCAAGTGTTCCTGATCTGATTAACCATCCCCTCTCTTGGGTCTGGCCTGTTCTCTCACTAGGCTAGTCTATTCAACAGCATTTGAAAATCACACCTCATGTGAATGGCGACAATCTGCATTTTTCAGTACTTGGCTCAATCTCATTATCGCAGCTTCAAGACTTAGCTTACGGAGAACCTCAGTGGTAAAACACACTTCACATATTTGAGTTCCAACTTCAACTCCCTGTCTCTTAACAGTTCTAAGGTCTGTATTTAATTTTTTACCATTATCTTTATCTCTCCTAAAATGCCATTATAAATAACTTCTACTGACTATGCTTCTGACCGCTTCAGTTATATTTTTCTCTTCTAAAATCTAAACTTTTTCCCTATCTTATTTTTCAGTTTGTTCTCAATGAAATAAAGTGAGTACAGAAATTTTTGAGCTAAGGAAAATATTCAAATGTAAATCTATGTGTCCCTGAATTTCAGGAATAGATAATAGGAAGTGTTTAAGACTAATGATAATAGTACTATAAGATATGCTTATATATTTATGCTAGATATGCTACCCCAATTTGAGCACTGAAATAACATCTATTTTTATGGATTGCATCACCTTTCATTTTAGATGGCTTGGTTGCAAATTGTCTTTCATCTCATTTTCATCTCAATAGAAGGTGTTTGCTAGGTAATGTGATGCTGAAGTACTAACCTCCCTGAATCTCAGACTGCCTAAGGAGCTGAAATTTCTATATGATTAATTCCCATGCTAGGTTTTCTACCCAGTAAAAGTAAAAGTATTGTCGAAAGAATGACGGTGAGAAAATTGTAGATAGCATATTATCTGTCATTAATACATTGATGTTATTTTTAACCCACAAAATATCTCAGAACAGTTATATAAGGTTATGTTATCATAAGAGTAAGAATAAACAATAGTTCCAGAGATTAACTTGTAAAATCAACATTTTTTATTAATTGAGTATTCATTATTTGTCAAGCACTCAATATACCCTAGATCCTGTCTGAATAGAAGCCCCAAAGCAGGTAATACAAGACAGATTGGAAGCAGCATGAAAAAAAATAGTCTCTTAGAAATAAGTGAGTAAAATAGACATCTAACATTAAAGACGAGAGACAACAAAGACAAAGTCTTGCTCTGAGTAAGTTGCTCTTATCTGGCTGTGTCAGCCCATCATCTCTCCATATTAATCATTCCACAAAGGTCTGTGGTTTAAAAACATAACACAAGTCCTTTTCCTGAACACTATAAGGCATGATAGAGTCTTATCTTGCTTTAGAATCCAGTATGATTTTTTTGCAACCCCTAAATAAATAGAGTCATTATTAAAGGGTCTCTGCAAATAGCTACTTTAAGTGATAAAACTATTTTAATGAAAGCTAGTAATATCTCCTACAGACCTCGGCAGAAGTAAAGAGATTTTATTGCGCAGCTATCAGACAAAGCACTCTTTACCTACTAAACGATAAACAAGACCTGGTCGTTAGAGGAGAGGGTGAAGTTCCTTGGGTTTACATCAGTACTGCCGGGCATTAGCCGTGTTTAATGTTGCTAGAGAGGTGTAAGCCGTCTCCCTAATCATAATCATCACGATTCAACTGCATCTTTGAGAAATTTTAATTTACCTATCTTATAAGAAAATGTGTTAAACAAAGGCACTTCACAATATTAGTGCAATTTGCATCAAATACACTGGAGAAAATTACCTAATACAATTTTCTAAGCCATTTAGTATCATGAACTTGGCATTAAAAGGAGAAAATTGCGTTTTATGATTTGTAGTCTGTTGAAAACATCACACACCTGAATTCACACAATCTACATATTTTTATGTGGCTCCCTCAACAAAAATTCAAGTCTTTAATAAGCCAGAACACTAACTTGAAGATTTTACTGCATTAAACTAAAGCAGAAAAATAAAGCATATAGCTCTATTTGGGAAATAAACTATAACTATAAACTAAAAAACACTATAATCATTTGTGTTTTACTTTTGGAATAAAATTATAAGTCTCTCCTTGTCTTTATAGCTTTTATGTATTCATTTATTTTTGTAAAACTGAAGGAATTTAAAGATTAAAACAAGGACTGAAAATATATGTGTGTGTATTTATTTTATTAAGGATCATATTCTATTGAATCAATAGTTACTGAATAAAAGGACCAAAAAGAAAAGACCTATAATATATCAGTAGAGTACATTAATTTCCCCTTTTAAAAAATACTCAGACTTTATTAGGAGGTCTGTGCCAGCATAAAATTAAGTTATATAAACTGGATAAAGATAGTCATTTAGAAAATTAATTATGTAAGAAAGGTCTCTCGATTTGTGATTCCATGGTCAGCTACCAGAGACACAAAGTTAGCCAAAATGAATGAAGTATTTTATATTTGTTATTATTATAAACAATATAATTTTTTTAGAATCTGTTAGATAAGGTAAACTAAGTGGCCATCATTTCTATCTTATCATCATCATGATAGGGCACTGAAGACAGGACAACAAAGCATCGAAAAGAGGATTACTCCTCATTTCAACTCAGACAACCATAAACTCACTCATCTTGCCCAAGGGAATAAAATATAAAACATCACCTTAACCACAGGATCAAAAAGAGAAACAGATGGCAGAAAAGACACAAGGTCAGACACAGTTTTCTCAGGCAAGAGAAGGGGTTACAGGGCCAACCAAATAAATAAAAGTCATTCTTGAGGTTAACAACTAATACAGACAGCAAGCATTTTGCAGGATATCTTGGAGCAAAGGAAGCAAAGACTGGAGAAATCAGTTTATAAAAGCTGTGCTTAAAATGACCTTTGAACAATTGCATTAGCACAGACTGAAAATTTCTTGCAACAGAATAAGGATCCTGAAATAAGAGATAACACCAAGGAAGGAAGGCATGGAAACAAGAGCAAAGTGACAAACACAAGAGAGGAGTCTAGGTGACAGCATGACACAGATGCTTCCTGAGCCAAACTAAGCCTTTCTTGCTTTTTCTTAGCAAGGAGAATTTGTCACTGTACGTTCGAACACTACAGTACATCCTTTCGAGTGGCTGCATATACAGGTGCCCCCGTTTTCAAAAGTTCACATTATGCCACTTTGCTTTCACAAACACTTATATTAGTACTATTTTCGATAACAAAAAAAACAAAGCAAAACAAAACAAAACAAAAAAACAAAATTCAAAAATGATTTTCACTTTTATAAAAAAGATGAACATAAAAATAGCATTCGGTGCTTGTTTTGCCATAGCAGATAGTTTTAGAGGCAGATTGCACCCCGAGGAGCAAGTGGCGCCACCAGGCGCCTCCCTCAGGAGCGACACTCCGCATGCCTGCATCAAGCTTTGAACGGTGCCTGTGAGCATCCGTGCTTTATCCCCATTTATTTTGTGCCTCCGTCAGCAAGGTGTGTCCTAAGGTATCAGAAAAGCCTTAACAGCCTTTTAGGTTGTTATGCTTAGTGTAACACAGTCCGTAATTAAGCATTTTGATTGTAGTGCAAAAAATAAAGATATTGTGCATGCACTGAATTTTGGGTCCTAGAATGCTCAAAAAAGTTTTCCATTTAAATTAGTAGTAATTGCTCTTTACCTTTATGCCATTTGGGCTTACAAAAGTTTTCACTGGGAGGCTCAGATGGCAGGGGAACCTGTAGCTGTGCCTGTGGTAACCACGTGGGACATCCATGCTGGGTCCCATGCAGTCATTCCCTGCTGTGGGTTCAGGCGACCTCAGCAAGGCAGTCTGGGAAATGTTACTTACAGATTTGTGGGTCATGCAAACCCTACCTGATAATGATTCCAAATCCCAGAATGTAGGAGGAAAAAAACAAAACAATAGGTAACCTTCTCAGAGGACTGGAATGATCCCCACTACTTGTATTTACAACCTTGTATAATCAATCCCCTTCCCAAGGGCTGAACCTAGTGAATGGTCTCCAATACAAGAGGTGATAGGACATCACTTCTAAAACTATTTCACAAAGTTTGTGACTCCCATCTTGCTCACACTCGAGCTCTGACTCCTCTGGCTCATTTCTGCTGAGGGAGGCCAGCCCCCTTGGTGTGTGCTGCTTACAGACCTACCTGCCAAGGAACTCTGGTGAGCCTCCAGCTGGGACCAAGGAGAAACTTGGGATTTGGGGGTGTCAAAACAGTGTGAATTCTAACCTGATAAAGTACATAAAGACTTACTTTCATGGAATTTTTTAATAAAATTAGTGCTTTCAAATTTCAATATTCTCTTACCCATGCCCCCCAATTTTTCTCACTCAGGTTGTCATCTTCTGTGAGCCTGTCTTGGAAAAGGGGTCTCCGATCTGCCTTCCTATCTTCTGGGTGCTCTTTTAAAACCAATGTTCCAGGGTACCCAATGTTATCTCCCTGGATTCACACTTTCTTGTTTCTTTGCTTTGATTTGGACAAAAGGAGGATTTGGAGCCAGGGCTCCCACAATAAACACCCCTCAGTGTTGTTAGATGAAAGAGGGACAGACTTTTTGTAGTTCTAGTGTCTCTGAGGTCTTCTCTTAAACAGTCCTTACTTCTCCAAATTGTACCTAATTCTTTCCCTCTCTGAAAAGGCATGGATTCTCACTCCTCAACAAACTGCATTGTTGCCTAAACACGTTAGTGTTCCATGAAGGAAAGGAAGTATCTCTTTTTTGTCTGCACATAAAGTTTTACAATGTGGTCGATGAGGGTACATAAGACTGTATTTGAGACCATTGTCTTAGTAGTATCTCAGCAGAGAAATGTTTTCTTTCATAACTAGATAACTGAGTCACTTTCACAAAATCTTACAATGAAAGTTTAAATTTTAACTCAGACTCACTTGACTCCTAGACCAAATTATTTCCACTGTACCACACTGCGGTGCAGAGTAGGCTACCACGGGGTCAGCATTGGTACCTGAAGTCTGGCAGCACCCTTCAGATGTAAAGGCATAGCCAGTGTAAACTGATGCTGCTTAAACATTATCCCTAACATTCACATTTATCTAGTGAGTAGGAAGGACTGAGAATTTGTGTAGAAAATCACTGGGATCAACTGAATGATATTGCTAAAGGAAGAGGCAAGAAAATTAGAGTAGGAATTGAAAATGCTTTCATAAGGTAAGCTCTTACTATATTTGTTAAATATTTGTTGCTGAGGAATAAAGTGCTGATTAAAATATTTTGCTCTTTTGTCAAAAGGGCAATAGGATATGAAGGTGGCATAAAATACACACAGGCAAGGTAACTCAGGCAGGAGCTGAAACTGAAATCAGTCAAAACTCCAAACTGGAGACAGACGACTGAAGGTTACATATAATACTGCACAATCAACACAGAATAAATGTTCTGGAAGTCAGAAAGTTAGGGCAGAGGTCAGTGAGGTCACACTTTAGAGCAGTCAATGAAGCTGGGAAGTCATTTGAAACTGATGGCTGTTGCAGGTTTCAGAGGACAAATAAAGAACAGGATTGTGGAAGGGCAGGGAGCTTGAAACAGTTTCTGGGGTAAACAGAAACACTTGATTCTACTAGGACAGAAATTCTTGACCTCCACTCATGATATGCTTTCTGCTACCTGTGTCTTTCATAGCCTAGGCAATGAGCTATTGCAAGTATATAAGTACACATATTCCTACTCTTAGTAAAAGTACTGGATTTAGCTGAAAAATACAGTATATTTTATACTGTATATTACATCCTTAAAACAATTAATGAAAGTTTGAATGAAACAATATAAAACAGGTTCTATTGTTTTAAATGTATTGTTTCATTTTATATATTTAATTCCTAATTGTATAAGAATCATTAATATTTGGTAATGCTTAAATAATAAATATTAGTTTCAGTTTCTAGATTGTTCTTTATTTTTAAAGTGGATCATTTCTCCTCTTTTCTTATTCCTATTAAACAATTATCTCAAGAGAAAAAAAAAGAAAGAAAACCTCATTGGTATAATGATAAAAAAGACAAACTTTACAGAGGCCAGTGCTCATTCATCAAAAACTTTAATATAGTTTTTTCCGAATCTTTCAGTAATAACAGTATATTTCTTCTTGTTCAGGCATTTGCTTAGATTTTAGTAACCATGTGACGCAATCACAAAAATATAAATCTTGCTAAGGCAAAATTTTTAAAGAGTGATACTGATATAGGTAAACATTGTAAAGATTGGCTTACAAAGTAGATTGGTATAAGTAACATAGTAAAGATTGGTTTAGGCAAAAATCATCAATTGATGCTAAATCCAGATAGAAAAAGGATAATGAGAAACAATATTTACATAGCCTCAAAGAATTTTCCTGTAAATTAATTATTAATTATAAAAAAGAAACAAAGTATCCATAAAGTTGAGAAACTGGACAAAACCTTTCCAAATGATCTAACTAGTAAGGGACAAATATCACTCTGAGCCTCTAAATTATGATACCCTAAAAGGCATACATATCATACATGTAGTATCCCAACCATAAATGCATAATCTGATCCTAATCACGAGGAAACACAAGAAATGTCCAAATTGAAGAAAATTCCCTAATTTCCTCAAAAATACCACCATCATGAAAACTAAAGCCTGTTTCAGATTAAAGAAAACGTAAGGCAATGACAACTAAATGCCCAAAAGAATCCATCTTGGACTGACTCTGCGTCTCCCCAAAATGCTACAAAGGGCATTGCTGAGGTTCCTGACAAAAATAAGATGTAGATTATTAATTAGATAAAGTTATTTTATCAATGTTAAATTCCTAAATTTGATAGCTGTACTGACTCTATCCTTACTCTTTGAAAATGTCCACTAAAATTTTAAGACTTAAGGGGCAAAATGATGTATGTGCCTATTCTCAAATAGTTCAGAAAACTTTGTACTACTGTTGCAATTTTACTGTAAATGTAAAAATATTACAAAATAAAGGTTAAAAGATTTCAATATAACCCTGGCCAGTGTGGCTCAGTTGGTTGGTCATCGTCCCTCAAAGAGAAAGGTCTTGGGTTTGATCCCTGCTTGGGGCACATGCCTGGGCTGTAGGATTGATCCCCATTCGGGTTACTGCAAGAGGCAGCCAATTGGTGTTTCTCTACTGCATCAATGTTTTTCTTCCTCTCCTTCTCCCTTCCTTCCTTTCTCTTTGGAATCAATAAAAGAAAAAATTTAAAGAATTAAATATAACATTTACAGGTGAAGTTGAACTTGAATTTTTTTTTTACATATAATACATGTTATTATATCTTGGGTGAATGTCTTGATTAAGAATGGTTTCTAAGATCTTCTAAGTCATGACCAAATTTCAAAATATGAAGGATATTCTAAACTACATCATATATATCCATCTCTACTGGAAAATAAATTTTTGGATATTAATATAAAGACAAATGTTATGCCTTGTTGGTGTTAATGAGAGTGTGTTCTGGAAACCCGCATGATCCTATGACAACTAGTCACAGGCAAGTTCAAGAATGTCAGAAATGATTGTGAAATAAGCATTTGCCCAGTCTACCTTCCAACATTTGAAACCTGAAGTTAAAGCTGAATAGCATATTATGTTTGAATACCAAAACAAAAACCAAACTCTCATTTCTTTGTAGTTTATATGGATATCAAAGTTTTGAGAAACATGCTTTACATAAATGTGGGAAATGAGAAAACATGGTTAGTGTAGAGGTACTAATGGTTCATGAATTATGAGTAGTATTAATAAAATTCATATGTAAATAATTTAAATGAATTCAATGGACTTCTAATAAGTTTTATCCCATTTAGAGTTAAGTATCTGATCTTTAATACTATAAAAATCCTCAGGGTAACTAGTAGTTTTTAAATCAGAAGCCCAGTTCATTTTCCCCCTTCTGCAATTGTTTTAAGCCTCAGATACTTACTAAGCCTAAATACAATGTGACATTTCAGTCTCCTATGAGGTTGATTTTCCATTTCCTTCTTACTTTCAATTTCTGAATTCTTTATATTTCTATAATTCTTCCTAATTTCTATATCAAATTGCTTTTATAATCAGAACAAACCTACACACATTATATATACCTTATTCTGATAAAATAAAAACTGTTGTAGATATTGGGTTGGCTAAAATTTTTGTTTGTTTTTTTCCGTAAGATGGCTCTAGTAGCACTTGTTGTCTTTAACTTCAGTTGAAACAATTTTGGTAGGTTGTACTGTGACAGCTGTCATATCAGCGTGCATTTAAAAGTCTTATGGAAATTGGTGAACTTTTGTGTAGCCATTATACTATTGAAAATTGAAGAAAATAAGTGACAGTTTTGGGCATATTATGCTTTATTATTTTAAGAAAGGTAAAATGCAAAAAAAGATATGTGCAGTTTATGGAGAAGGTGCTGTGATTGACTGAATGTGTCAAAAGTGGTTTTCGAAGTTGTGCTGGAGATTTCTTGCTGGATTAATCTCCATGGTCAAGCAGATCCATTGAAGTTGATAGTGGTCATATCAGCTGATAGTTTTATGTGAATTCCTTTGTAGGTAATTCTCTCCTTGTCTCTTGCTGCTTTTAACATTCCCTCTTTATCTTTAACCTTCAGCAATTTAATTATGATGTGTCTTGGTTGGTCCTCTTTGGGTCCAGTTTGCCTGGGACTCTCTGTACTTCCTGGACTTGTATGTCTATTTCCTTTGCCAAATTAGGTAAGTTTTATTTCATTATTTTTTCAAATAAGTTTTTAATTTCTTGCTCTTCTTCTACTTCTGGCATCCCTATGATTTGGATGTTGGAACTTCTGGAGATGTCTCAGAGTCTTCTTATTCTCTCTTCATGTTTTTGAGTTCTTGTATCTTCATTCTTCTCTGCTTGATTGTTTATTTCTTCATTGTGTTCCAAATTATTGATTTGAAGCCCAGTTTCCTGCCCTTCAGTGTTAGTTCCCTGTGGGTTTTTCTTTATTCATTCAGTGTAGCATTCGTTTCTTATGCTTTGGCCATGCTTAATGAGTTCTCTGAGCATCCTCATCACTCTGCATCTGATAGGCTGGCTATCTCCATTTCATTTAGTTCTTTTTCTAGGGTTTTGTTTGTTCTTTCATTTGGGACATATTTCTTTGTCTCCTCAATTTGACATCCTCCCTGTGTTCTTTCTGTGTATTAGGTACAGCTGCTTTGACTCTCTGTCTGAGCACACCTGTTAAGTTGTATGGGGCAGAACCTTAGGTATTTGCCAAGGCAGGTGACCTGTTTCAATGCTTTGTGGCTCTGTAGGTGAGGGAGGGATCAGAGAGTGAACAATGCCGATGCCTGGCTGCTGGAGGCTTGCCCAGCACTCACGCCACTTCCACTCACTTCACCCACTTTCCATATACTATTGGAGCCCCTCTAGCTACCCTGTTGCCCTGGTGTTTGTTCCCAAAGTGGGTGGGTTTGTGTATGCTGTAGGACCATGTATGCCCTCTAAACAGACTCTCCTGAATGTTTCTTCCACCAACCCAATCTTCAATGGGTCTTACAGCCAGAAGTTATGAGGCTTTATTTTCCTGGTGCTGCAACCCTGGGCTGTGCAGTCTGGCCTGGGGCTGAGATTGTTTGTTCCCCAGGTAACCATCCTGATTTTTATCTACCACACATGAATGTGGGACCACTCATTCCATTGGTTCTATGTCATTATCAGGAATGTATTTATTTTGACTCTGAATTTCTCTTGTCATAACCAAGGAATTTACAGTAAGAGAACCACTTCATAAGAGAATGGATTCAAAATCACCCATTTCAAAATCTACCTGAGACCTTGTAACAAATTATAACAAGATTTCAGCAAGCCAACTTTTAACAAAAGCACTAAAAATGCATTCAGAATTTTTTTTGCCAAGATTAATATACTGCTGACAAGGCAATATATTGTTAAACTTATTTAATAACCAATCTGTATTGGAAGCCTCATTTCTTTATAGTCCTGCTATAGGTATTTGAAGTACTCAAAGCTAAGGGGAATAGCCAAAAATAATCCTAAAGAAATTTCAATAGCTTCTACCTGATTAGGTTGTAGAAACCCAGACAAACTCAAATTTTGCAAATTGAGGAATTGTTATCATCCACAGATTAAAAATGAATGCGCAAGTATAACTTAGCTGTTAAAAGATGGTAATATTCCAGTGCTCAGTATGAATAAACCATGTAGGATGCATGTAGACAGAACCAAAATTTAAAGCCAGGATATCATTGATAACCGATGGTTGGCTATTTTATTAAATCTCCTATCTTTGTCACTAGGAACTCTTCTCTTGTTCTTTTCCTTGAATTTCCATATTGGAACTATTTACATTTTTTTCTGCAACTGAACACTCACTACTAATCTATGCTCATCTTTAAAAAGCCTTCAATATTGAACTTAAAGTTTACTATGGCTGTATAGAGACTGTCAATCATTGTCTGCTTGTGAATGTCATCATATAAATAAGCAGGTTTGGAAAGAGGAGATGATTGTTAACCTCCAATTTGATATGCAGGTAGTGTCCTTCCTTCCTTCCTTCCTTCCTTCCTTCCTTCCTTCCTTCCTTCCTTCCTTCCTTCCTTCCCCTTCCCTTCCCTTCCCTTTCTCTCTCTACCCCTTTCAATGAATCCTGGACTAATGACCATTTATAGTGTAGCAATTTCTATTGTTCTGTATATGTCTACATGTCTTGACATTTATCTTATGCAGCAAGTTTAATCTGATGAATAAGAAATAGGTGAACTCCTGTATAATGTGACTTGAGAGGCTAATATACAGCAGTCCCCACTCCTGAAACTAGGCCAGTCTTCCATACCAACCTTGACCTCTTATTGAGTATATTCTATGTTAAATCATTATATGTGTCCATATGGGGACCCAAAGTATGCATTTCTATGCAAACACTAGTCTTCCTATTTCATTTCTTCATTCGTGAACTGGCCACTAAAAAAATAACTGTCTCACCAGAATTTACTCAAATAGGAGGAAGTTTACTGCTAGCTTCAAGAGTTACAGAGTAGTGCATATTAGATATGGATGAGTCCCACTAGCTCTCCTCTGGTTCTCTGTGACAGTCCTCAGTCCAGCATTTAGCCAATCATCTGGTTGCGGGATGGTCTGTCCTCCCAGTGAGACAATGTACAAATGGAGTTCCATTCCTTGGCCACTCTTACTTATTTCTTTGTCCAAAGGCAGAAGTGGTTTCCAGTTTCTGCAGAAATGGCACTGCAATCCACACAACTCGCACGTGCCAGAGCCCAGACTGCACTCCTGAAGTGCTTACTTCAGAGGCCAGGCTTCCCTTACTCTCCAGCTCTGTCTTCCATTATTCCCCTGAGGTCTTAAGAGGCTTTTTGGTTTTCAATATAATTTTTCACTGTGGAATTCTTGGTTCAAAGGAAATCTCAGGCAAAACTTCAATACCTAAATAAATAAAATTAGCAGTTTTTGTTTGGGTCTTGAATACCTGAGGCCCGGTCCTCTACATGTCTCCATTTCCCCCTCACATTAGAAGGGTTCTGTACTGGGGCTTTCTGAGATGAGTTGTGCATTGTGTGTGATACACACCTCTAGACTGTGCCAGTGACATCATGGAAACAAGAAGTACTATCCCAAGAGTGTTCTAAGCAGCCCACTGATTACCTGGGAAAAGACCTGTGTCACACTTCTGAGTATGGTTCAAAAACCACCCTTATTCTGCAAGAGTCAATATTGCTAGCAAGTGTGTCTTCTTGCATCTGTATCTTAAATGTGTTGATGATAGTTCATCCTTCGCACTGTTTAGCAAGAAGGAGACAGGCCCTAGGAGGTCAAAGGTGTAAGAAGTGGAATAGATAACTAGAGGAGGGGATGGTGTGGAGCAGTGGGTCTATCTGATGTCAGAAAAAAGAGAGCAACCAGAAAAGCATCCCAAATGAACTTTCCTCTCCTTCAAACTTCTCCCAAGGACAACCCCTTTTTGTGCTTGGGCTGGGGGAGGGGCAGCTTGCCATTCTTTTGCCTCTTATAATCACAATTCCAGAAGCAGTCCCAAGCCTGGAAAAAGAGCAGAGAAACCCCAGCTCCCAAAGACACAAGGACAATCATGAAGCAATTATAAAAACATTTACAATTTCTTTAAGGATACTATGATTATGCTATTTACATAAAGTTAAAATTTTGTGGTGTCTTAAAGCAAATAACAATTTTTTTTCTCCTTCATACCTCTCCAAATGAAAAAGAAAATTTTTGAGAGAATAAATTTATTTTCCCATCACTTTTCTTTTCTCCTGTAATTATTGACTTTTTAAAAAATCTTTTGTTTTACAAGATATAAAAACTGTTGCTACTAGCACTAATAAATTTTAGACCATTTAATATAACAGATTGTATTAGGATGATATCTTGGTCAGTAATCTTTGGTGTATAAATTGTCATCATTGTTAGCAAAATTCTCAAACCCCATCATACCATTCTTGGCATATACATATGAGTTAAGTTTTGTGACTTTTTTAGTTTCTGATATATATTCACATAATATTAGTCTATTAACCAAATGGTATATAACTTATTTAAATATATGATTCTTGTTTTAAAAAGTAATTTAAAGCTAGTTTGAATACCTCGAGTTCATTCCAGATTTTCTTCAGAATTTTGAGGATTTAATAGTGCAATTTGTATTTTAGGCAAGCCCACCCAGGGTGTTAGCAGAGATGGAATCTTCGATAGTGTAGTTTTTCAAGATCTCCTATATTACCTTTTTCTTTTAGGCTTTAGAAATATTTTAATGTGTGTCCAAATACAATACCAGGTGAGTGAAAACAGTTGGTTTAAACTAATGTGATATTATTTCTTATCGAATAATATTTAATGTGAGAAATGCCTGATAAATGCTGTTAATGTTTCAAATACCTTTTATATGAGAACCAAGCAAAACAGTTCACAATTTTAATAAAAGCTTAAAATAGCATCTCTTTTATCGTTTCGGTATAGTATGTGTCAGTAACCTGTCTATATGGAAACTCTTTTGTAAGCCAATTATATTTCGCTGCTGCTTTATATAGCTTGAAAAACAATAGATTGGGAATGAAATATACAAAAATATGTGAAATAAGTATTAATGTTCTTATTGAATTGAAAGCCTTGGATGCTATACTTTTATAAAGATTTGCTTTTTATATGGCATTAATCAGTTACTATAAAGGCAAAGTGGTTAATAAAGTCTTCTAATCTATATTACCAGAATTGAGAGCTTTATTTATGCAAAAATATACAAAAATCCCAGTGATAGTTTTAGCTGGAGACTCAAAGAAGACACAGGAAAGTTTTGACTCTCCCACAAAAGTAAATATTTTGGAGTGCTTGTGAAACGTTTCTAGCATCATTAGGACTCATTTTTCTTATCAATAAAAGAAGTTAAGAGTTAAACCAGCATTTACAAACTTACTACAAATTCAGTGGCTGTAAACACACTCTATCTTATAGTTAGTTCTATAGGTCAAAAGTCCAACATAGGTCTCACTGGGCTAAAATGCAGGTGTTAGCATGTATGCTTCATTTATGGATTCTCTAGGGGAAAGTCTGTTTCTTTGCATTTTCCAACTTCTAGAGACTGCCTATATCCCTTGGCTCATGCCTTTTTCTTTACCCTTTTCTTTACCCTCAGAGTCACCACCATTGGTGAATTTCTCCTCTGCCACCCTCACATCTCTGTATATGACCCAAGCTCAGAAAAGTGTTGTGCTTTTAAAAAGTCATGTGATTGTTTGGGGTCCACCCAGATAATACAGAATAATCTCCTGATCTCAAGGAATTTAATCTTAATTATTTCACCATGTAAGGTAACATATTTATAATTTCTGGAAGTTAGGACATGGACATTTATAAGGGGCCATTATTCTGCTTGCACATGGTATTTTATGAGATTGCAGTTTAGGAACATGATTATTAATTGCTGAGAATAATTATGTGATCAAGTAAGCTTGTAAAGTCCTTTATTAAAAGTATCACTTTGGATAGTCAAAGTATATATTACTATTTTAAGAACTCTAAAAAGTCTCCAAAGTATTTAAAATTTTTTGTTTAATAATCTTCTATAAGTCATACCTATTAACTTGGGAAGATATTCTCTTAACAACTAGTTGTAAAGTTCTTAACTAGAATATCTGTGTGTGTGTGTGTAATTTTTTCACATTTTTATTGTTGTTCAATTACAGCTGTCCCATTTCCCCCCATTTCTCTCCTCCGCCCACTCATCCCCACTTCTCATATTCAATCCTGTTTCAGCAAGAATAGTCTATATGAATTCAACAATAACTGTGGATATTCAAAATCATGATCCAAAAGATGTTAATAGTCCTCAAAAGAGACTTAATATGTGTGTGACAACAGAGATGTGTCTATTTTGCAGAATTCATTAGAATTACAGACTGTCAGGAAAGACCATGGATACATCACACCTATAAGATAAGATTAGCCCCCAAAGTTATTTTGTCAAAGAAAAGTAATTTAAAGCAAGAAAGCTGACAGTATGGGAGGGAATAGACACGATGTACCTAGGCAAGGCATTTTATTGATTTCTGTTCTCTTAAAAGGCTCAAATTTGCTTGGTGACACTGTCTGCCAAGATAGAAACCTTTGAGACAACAGACTAGCCTAGATCCTACTCCCTCAAAAGTCTTTTCTGCAAACAAAATTCAGACTCTTCTGGAAAGAGTGACATCCTCATCTGGGCACCCATATCTCGACTTCTGGTTTCCCACATAGTAGAAAGCCACCTTCCGTGAAATTTTCAACAGTTTCCAAAAAGAGTTTTTAGTAAATATTACTCAATCAAAAATTCAAACAGTGAAACTATCCCTTCTTCCTATAGTAATACAAATTCGAACTTCCCTACACTAAGCACCTTACTATTTACTAGGTTCACAGCTACCACATAGACATGGCCTCCATTGGCTAGCAGCTGGAGAGAAGCAAAAACCCGGAGAGAAGCAAGGTATTAAGGTTTAAGAATTTGGAAGTTCCTTATTTATTAAGCATCAAATGAACAGTACCTGTGTTATCAAAGAAATAAAATACCCATCTGTTTCAGCCAGGCACTCAGGATTAAGTGAGAAAAGGAAAGAATTTCTACAATGAATAACCACTACATAATCTTTAAACTGAATTTCTTCTAGACAAAAATATACATATATCTACTTCTACAAAGAACTTTCATGAATTTTTTATAAATTGATAATAATAATGGTTAGTTATGGCTATTAAATATTTGAATATGTACAATGTTGACTTCCTTTTACTAAGAACATGGTAAGATACCGAAGAGTTTGCATTATGTGCACAAATATCCACACAACATGCACTTGTGGACACCACAAAACATTATCTATGTAAATTAAAACTTTAATGATTTTTACTATGGTATTCAGAAAAACAAGAAGGAAGAAATACCAACTAATATTTTTTTTTTATTTTGGGTCTTAATATTGATATATGGCTCTGGAAAATTCAAAGTAAATGTCATAATTGGGGTAAAAAAAGGTTTAGTACTACACTTGAGAAGAGATTTAATCCTAGGATTTGAAATGTGTCTAAGTAGGAGTTTAGAAGTAAAGCAAATGTTTATCTTTCTCTTTCCTTTGAAAGATTTTTGTGCTACTAAATTTACTACCTCATTTTATAAGTGCCACTTTTATTTAAACTCCATTTGAAAGTAATTACAGTTTTAAAAAGGGATTAAAATTGACTATTTATGGGAAAACTTAAAAATCATGGCCTTTTATCTCCTAAGTGGGAAGTTGGAACTTAACTGCTGCCACCTTTATAAAAGAAACAAACTTTTAATTTACTTCAACTCATCTATTGCATAGAACACTTCTGGCTGTGCTTCCAAATGCACTGCACTAAGGAGATCTATAGTCATTAAGCTAATGCTTTGGACTTTAATAATGGAGCTTGATTTTTTCTCATTTACGCAATTATGCAGACTAATTGAGGTAAACTGCCTAATTAAAAAACCAATTGTATTTTATAATGACCAAATCTTTTACTGAAACTACTATTCATTGTGAATTTACACATATGCTGCTATCAAAATTGAGTCTTTTATATGAATACTTCATTTATCTATCATAAATTATAAATGTCCAGTCAGAGTGGGCCAGTAGATATAGTAAAATAAAGTTTGGATTGACTGAATATTTATGATCTTTATCACTCCAAGCAGTACATTAACTTTTCAATGGGTATTTAGTACGCTGGAGTCCAATAAACTGTATAAATAACTAAAGTCAAAAGACTGTTCCACGTAACAAATTATTAGCCTATAAAATAATATAATTATACAACCGATCAACAGCAGTCAAGTGAAGACACCCACTTCCTGGAGCTAGTCTTCAATAAAGCCCCAGGACAGTACTCACTTGGTGAATTTAGAGGACACCCTATCAGAATCCTCAGGTGACACACACTTATAATTTATATGCTATAAGCTATAACAATTTTCTATAGTCATTGATATATTGTTAATGTAATCAATGATACAGAACGGGGTATGAAGATTATCTGATAGACCATTACTTAGAATAGATATTGTGCACCTTTCTCTGAGTGAAATTTACAATATTCTTCTACCTATTATTTACTTAATGGATCCCTCTACAGATAATTAGAAGCCGTGATACAAATTTCTGTCTTTGTCTCTCTGTGCATCTCTCTCTGTCTCTCACTCTCTTTCATATATGCACACACACAGAGGCACACACAAAGAGGCATTTAAATTTCTTTAAAAATTCTATTTTAATTGTTACTCAATAATAAGTCCTTCCAGCTCCCAGATAACTACAAACTATCTTGGGGGAAAAGGAACATCTATGAATGTAATTCTACTCCATACTAGATAAATATTTAAGCATAAGGAGATCATAATTTGATGTGGAATGGGTCAGTTAATAAATGCTTCATTCTCACTACTTTTATACATATGCTGATGGAGGGTCCAATTCATTATTTAAAATATAATTGAATTGTCATGGAGCTATGGCTATTTCAAATAAGAATCAAAGATCATTGTAAAGACATGCTTTTCATAGCATTTTCTCATAACTATCATTATTATTTTTCAAATCATAAGAAATAAAATCATGAATAGTTTTGACTAAAAACTATTAATGCTTGAAAGTTAAGCTCTCATTCTTCATTTTATTTGTTTACAGTGAGTATGATTGTAATGGTGGTTAATGCTCCCCTTTTACACACTCGAGGTGTGCTGTCCAACAGCGTAGATGACAGCCACATAGAGCTATTTCAATTTAAATTAATTAAAATTGAATAAAATTATAAATTTATCTCCTGGGTTGCACTCACCACATTCTAAGTGCTCAATTAACAGATAACATGAAACATTTCCATTATCTCACAGAGTTCCTCGGAGCAGTGCTGCTCTAGACATACCACAAATAGTGAAAAGGTCATGAAACTGGACACTCTGCACTCCTAGCTCACACAGCCAACATTCAGATCCAGGCCCATCTCCAGAGTCTCTGCTCTTCCCGCTGCACCAGATGTTTGGCAGCCAACATTACCCATTAGCCAAAGATTGTCTGGTCAAAAATACAGCTTCAGCACAATGTTTAAATGGATAGTCGTGATAAATACCTGTTTAAAAATTATATTTGAACCAACTAACTAGTTACAAAGAATAATGCAAACATATTTTACAAGCAAATAGGGCCATACAACATAGATTAATTTATACTTCACTAATGGAGATGATTGTTTCACATAAGTCTGGACTCAGCTTACCTTCAGTAATAATTTGGAATTAATTATACACTAAAGTCTAAATACTGAGCACCTAATTAGAATACTAAAATTTAACTCATTGATTGTTTTTTTTAATTTAATGCTGCAGTTCAACATGTGCAAATAATTGCTGTGATAGTATAGTCAAAGACAAATGAGAGCTATCTTAGTTCCAGCTGCTATAACAAAAATACCACAGATGGGGTGCCTTAAATACAAACCTTTTTTTCTAATTGTTCTGGAGGCTAAGAAGTCTAAGGCCAGGGCCTTTTGGTTCTTGGAGACAGTCCTTTTCCTAATTTGCAGAGAGACACCTTCTTGCTTTAAAGGGCACTAATCCCATTCATAAGGTTTTCACTCTCATGATCTAATGACCTCCCAAAGTCCTCATCTTCAAGCACCATCAAATTGGGGATTGGGACTTCAACAGATGAACTTTGCAAGGATACAAAAACACTCTGAAGCAGGAAAAGATACCATATTTTTTGGAGTACAAGACTCACCTTTTCCCACAAATTTGGGGAGAATGGAGGTGCGTCTTATAGTCCAAATGTAGCTTACCTGGATAGCTGTGGCGGGGGTGGGGAGGGTGGAGCAGGGTCACAGGTTATTAAATATTTTACCACATTTTTTGTTTCAAAAATTTTTTCCTATTTTCTTCCTCTAAAACCTAGATGTGTCTTATGGTCCAGTGTGTCTTACAGTCCTAAAAATATGGTAACTACATGCCCTGAAACCATATCCTTACAATTCTTATGCTTAGAAAAATATTCATAAGATGAGATTACTTTCTAAAATGGAAACATTTTGAAGGAGTCCAAGTTAAAAAGAGCTGTGTTAACTACCACACATAAACTTCATTTCTTTAATATGATCTTTCCTCCTCTCTTTTCTTTGAATTCAAACTGGCCTCCTATGGCACCCTGACTCACCAGACTCCCTTCCCCATAACAACCACTCCCTTAAGCATGAAGCCCTCAGGACAATGAGGCTCTAGCCAGCATCAGATAACCTTGGGAACAAAGCCTCGGGTCTGTTGATCACAAAGACACAATTTCAGTCAAACTACAGATAACCTCCGGCCTCTGTTGTGTTTCAGCTCCAGATCTAGAAAAGTGGAACCCCGCAAACCACACCCTTGTGAAATCAGAGTGATGTCATCAGCTGCAATCAAGACTGTTACCAAACCAAAGTAGGGTTTGGGTGCCTGCTGCTATCAAAAGGAAAACTCTAGAGGCAGAGGCTGGTGAGAAAGGAAAGGAGCTTTTATTCAAATACTCAAGGATCTGGGAGGATGGGGGATGCCCCATCTCCTGGTTCACAAGCTCATGTCTTCAACAAAACAAAGGCAACATCCAGCTGTCTCCAGCAACACCCAAAACAAAGGCAATGCCCAGAATTCCCTCTCCATTTGAAAGTACTATCCTTTGGAGCCCAAAACAGCTAAGTGTTCATCCAGGAAGCTTACCTTGTTTCTAGCTGCTATTTGGCTTCAGGCTCCATCTTGGAGGCTGCATGTTGTGCAAGTGTTGGCACTGGCTATGCGGCTTCTAGCAGCATGGTCCCATGCTCCTGAATGATGGAGCCAGCAAAGGCATTGGCAAATGCTCCACTAGGTTGGCAAGAGAGAGACTCTCTCCTGGAGGCCATGGGCCACACAACTGCACTCGTGTGGCCAATGGAGGGAGGAGGTCAGTATACCATCTGAGTGTAGGTCCTAAACAGTAGCCCCAAGCAAAAGAGCTTTCTTCATTTCCCTAGCTTTATATTAGTTTCAGGTGTGGGATGGACTAGGTGTTTTCTCAGAATAACCAATTAATTTCCCAGACTTTGGCACACTCAGAGAGGGTTCCCCCAACCACCTAATGCTTCTTTTTCCCAGGCTAGACAGACAGGCCTCTGTGATCCAGCATGTCCCTCTGCTGCCATTCTGACCTCTATTAGGCATGTGCCTGCCTTCCCCTGCTCATCCTTCTAGCTTTGCACATGCTCAGTGCAATAACTTCTGCCACCACCTTGCCTCTGGGTTGGGGAAGCCTTTACTTTCCTGGCTCCGTTAACTCTGCACACACCTCCCCCTGCTGACCCATGCCCTAGTTTTTGTATGCATCATGTTGCCCACACTTGGAGCCCACCAACAGAGTAAAAGAACCCTGAAAACCCCACCTGGTGTCTCGGGCAGTGTCAAGGACAGACCTAGGGAGAGAGGCAGGCATCTCGGCAGGACCTCCACACAAGGGCAACTTATACCCTGACCAAGAATCAAACTGGAGTATACCCAAGGCACAAGCAATGTGGACTCGTGGTCCCATGTAAGTGCTGGGATTGTGTGGCTGCATGCCGTGCCCTCAGTGCCCCAAGGAGTGTGGCTCTGTGTGGCTCCATCTTCTGGGTGGCCCCTTCTTTCTCCATCCTCAGTCCAGACGAGCTCTACGAGTATCAGGACCAGATGCAATGATCAACTACCTTGTACCCTAGGGCCAGCCAATAGATAGAGACCATGATTCTAATCATGACCTTAACTCCCTTAATCCCCCATGTAACTGATTGCCTAGAAATCATCAGGGAGCTAAATCTCGGAGCAACAAACAGTTCACCTGTGATTCTGGGTTTGAATAATTTCCTTTAAAAAAAGCCTTTACTTTCTTAGCTGCAAATACCTATTTGCATGTGATTGGACTTTGATGCACACAGACAAACAAACCCCTTTAGTTCAGTAACAATTGTAATTGTATTGTGGTTGATACGATCTGAAATCTTCACACGACTTCTCCAGCCCAGGTATGAGTCTTCTTCTCTAGATGTCGTAGCTCTAGGAATCTTTCCAGATACTATAATGGGAAGAAAATTGTGTACCCATTTATTCTGTTGCCAATCACGATTATTTCTTTTTGACCCTATTATTTTATAACTAATTTTAAGTAGCACTTTAGACAACGAAGTTTTTTCTTCACAAAGTGCATAGCTACAGATCTGTAAACGCTGACTCCAGAACCAAAGCCTCTGCCCCAACTTACCTCTTATTTCTGTCCCAGAATTCCCCCTCAGTGTGTAAGAAGTCAGACATCGACTTTAGAACATACACTTTCTCCAAAAGCTTTTTAAATGAAAAATTGCTAAGATCTATAGAATGTGCGCATACCTACTCAGTGCATTTGTCAAATCATGAGTTGAATCAGTTTGGTGGATTAGAAAAATCAATTTAGTATGTAAACTTGAAAAATAGGAAATATCAGACAGAATGCAACACACAAAAAGTTTGTTTTAGCTACAAATGTCATGGTAAGTGATAATGAATGAAAACAAAAGTGAAACAGTGTAGTAATATATAGACCAGGTGTCCGCAACCCCTGGGCCGCAGACCGGTACTGGTCCAGGCCTGTTAGGAAGTGGGCCGCACAGCAAGAGGTGAGCTTGAATGAAAAACTGTCTTCCACGAAACCGATCCCTGGTGCCCCAAAAACGGGAATGCTAATATAGGGATATTGTTTTATTATTATAATAAAGTCACTTGCTTATACCACTTAATGTTTTTCTTTCATCTGCTAATTATACTCATCATCATCTTTTTCTGTCATTATGTTCTCAACAACCATCAGTAAATCTATTTCTCTAACTAAAATTAAATCTCTCATGATTTTTCAGGAAAGAATGTTTTTGATATATTATGGGAAATAAAAAGCCAAATCAAACCATAGCATTTGTAACTGGGTAAAAGACTAGTCTAGAATGATAAATTGATCAGTGACATAATGATACCTTTAATGTTGTATTTACTGATTGCATCCAAATGCCATTAATAACCCTAACAGCCATCTAAATATGATTTTAGGTTAGGATCACAGTGAGCTCTGTGCCATTTACACTATTGAATGGAGATAAATGAGGTCAGTGCTATGTGAGCTGCTGTCATAAACAGGGGGGAAAGAAGGTCTAAAAATTGACAAACATTATCAGCAATGTGACAGTTTCATGATTTTTTGGAGACACTATTGTTTGCTTATCAGTGAACGTCCCTGGGGACATATTTCTTGCATGAGCATACACTGCTTGACAATATTGATGAAGACTTCCTTATGTTATCACTGTGATGCTACTTTTAAAGCTCTTATCATTTCCCAACTTATAGAAAAATGTCGATTTGATGATCTAGGCTGTCATGGTTTCTTACCAAGGCAACAAACACACTGACAGGGAATAACTCCCACTAAAAGGGATTTGAGGTCCTGAAGACCAGTTTCACAGTCGCCAACTACCAGCTTCACCCTATTACCAGCTGTCAATACTTTCAGAGTTGCCATTGACAGAGCTCTATCTAGGTTCATTCAGAACGAGTTGAAGGAATAGCATACGTGTATTATTGGTGAGTTGGCAGGCCCTTATCAATGCTGGTGTAAAGTGTAGAACACATCTAGCCATAATGAGGTCTTAACAAAGATTACATTGAAAACATTGTTAAAAGTAATGACACTGAGCCTTCATTTTACGAATTTGGGGAATATTTTGCTTAAGTAAAACAAAAAATCCAATTCAAACAAATGAGCAAAAAAACACGGCTTCCAAAATTATTTTGCTCAGTGAAGTGTTCCTGCTGTCTTCTGTGATCTGTGGGGTGACCATTCTGGGAGAATCGCTGGCTCTTACGCCAATTTTAAAATATGGGAGTGATTATCCCAGCATAGTAGGCCATTGAGGTATTCAGTTGGGGAAAAAGAAACAAAACAGAATGTATTTAGGCAAAGGGATTAGCTAAACAAAACCCAAAATGCCACCTCAATATCAGGAAAAACCCAAGGATATTCATTCTCACTTTATCTATTCAACATTTTACTGGAAGTTCTACCTAGTACAACAAGGCCAGAAAAAGGAATGAATAGCATAATGAGAAGGAAGAAGTTAAACTTTCTTAATTCACAGAAGGCATTTTATATGTAGAAGAACTTATGAAATTTATAAGAAAAGCTAACAGGACTAAAAAATGAGTTTAGTAGAATTTCAGGACATATGATGAATACACAAAAATTATTCACCTTTCTGTAAATGAGCAATTAGCAATCAAAAAGTACAATTTATTTAAATATAATTTATAATAGCATCAAATAATATTAAATACTTAAGGAGAACTATGACAAAAGAGATACAATACGTGTATGCTAAAATGTTCTGTAAAGCATTATTGAGAGAAATCAAAGAAAACTGACATAGTGGAACAGTTGCATTGTATTCATTGGTTGAAAGTGTCAATATTGTTAAAATGGCAATTCTTCCCAAATAGAACTGCAGATTCATCACAGTATCAATAAAAAACCAAGTAGGGGATTTTGGAGTGTTTTTATAAATATAAATTAAGAATCTGATTTTAAAGTTTCTATGATATGGAAAGACTGAAATAGCCAAAATAACTGTATGTAAGAATAAATTTGGAAAACTACTTAATTCACATTTTTCTGTAAAGCTGCAATAATTAAGATAAGTGGCACTGACTACACATAGAAAGTTCAAAAGAATGAAATAGAAAGAAAAGCTACATGGTGGGTCTAGAAATAGACTCACAACTGATTTTGACAAAGGCAAAAAGGCAGTTAAGTGGAGAAAGGACAGTTAGGTCATTCAACACATGATGCTAGAACAATTGGACATTTATTTGCGGTAAAATGAACTTTATCCCCACATCACACCATATAAAAATTAAGTCAAAAAATATTTTATAAGTTACATTTGATGATTAAAACAAAAATTACAACAGATAGTAAAGATTTCGCACCCCCTCATATGTGGCACTTATTAATGTGGTTGTATAGATATTTATTTTATCCTTGATAGTAAAACACAAGTCCCTACAGAACTGGGTCCATAGTTAATTCATTATAATATCACCATGGGTTCTTCCAGAATTATTAGTACATATTATTATTTAACAAATATTTAGGTGAATGATGAAATAAAGAATAAAATTTATATTTACTATCACCCTCTTCTTCTAAATACTTCATATATTAAAATATTATAAAGTATAAAAACACAATTTGTTAAGAAACACAGCCTTCTGTAACTAGGTGTTTATTAGTCACCTTATTATTTTTTTAGTTTTTTACAATTATTTTTCATTTTAATTTTTCCATCATCATTTAGGCCCTTATACACTTTTCTACCTCCACCCACCCACCTCACCACTGCAACCACCACACTGTTGTCCGTGTTCATGAATTTTTTCTCTTTTTTTCATTTTTGCTTAATCCCTCCACCCCTGTGAAACCCTACCCCAGAGCTGTCATCTGTTCTCCATCTATGAGTCTGTCTCTGTTTTGCTTGTTAGCTCACTTTTTTCATTAGATTCCACATGTGAGTGAAATCATATGGTATTTGTCTTTCTCTGACCAGTTTATTTCACTTAGCATGTCCTCCAGGTCCATCCATGCTGTCATAAAAGGTACAATTTCTTTCTATTTTAGGGCCAAGTAGTATTCTATTATGTTAATGTATCATAGCTAATAGGATTTTTTGTGTTATGCTATTTTTAAGACAACATTCAACACTATTCCATAGATACATGGTTTTAAATTTCTTGGGAACTGAAGAAGTTCAAAGAGTATATTGAACTAATTACAAAAAATTTCCAATTTTTCAAAATACTGTAATAAGAACCTTCACTTTATTGTGTAGGAACACTTCTTCCATAGCTAAGCTTAATAATACATGCACCATTAAGAATGAATGTGGGTAACATGACATAGTATACCAGTCCTGTGGATCTTTTTTTTAACTTACGGTGTTTCTGATGGAACTCAGTGGCCCAAGTTTCCATTCTGGAAACTTCTAATATCTGGAGATCGGGAGCATTTTCTGAAACAATCTTCACAGCACAAAAACGTCACAAGTTTCTGTCTCATACTTTCCACATCCAACCTAAGCCCCCACCTCTCTTCCTATATCTCTAGTCCCAACACATTGCAGACTATGAAATGCTGTAGGTGTTCATTTTTTAAAAGTCTTTTCAGGATCTTAAGGAATTACATGTTAGGACTTGTTCTAGCCCTTCTTAATGCTGAATGAATTCTAATGGCTGTGTGTAGCAGTAAGTTTACAAAAATACATAAACCTAAATAAAAATGGATTTCATAGTCCCATTAAACTTTAGGTAGTTTTAATCATGATTGTGATACTATGCTAAAAGGAGATGGTCCTGAAATCTGCTTCCTTAATTCAGGTTATAAAATGTATGATATTACATATGTTAATATGATATAAAAGCAATGTTTATAAGAAATGAACCAAGTTGCAACTTGATAAATTTGAAAAAACTAAATACTCCAGCACAGAAAAAAATACCACAAATGCAATTAAAAATTACCTTATTCCTGGAAAGCTATGTATTTCACACATGAAAATTATTTGAGTATTTTGGTTAATTTATAAAGGGCTCATATATCCACTAAGAAGAAGATAAACTACCTTAGTGGAAACTGGGTATAATACAGGAATAAGTATTTTATAGAACAAAAAAATAAAAAGTAAGCTGACAATGAATATGTGAAAAAAGTGCTCCAGCTATAATATAATAAGGAAATTTAAAAGGCATCATTTTCATTAATCCAAATGACAAATTTAAAAAGTTTGATGATATCCACTGCAGGCAAGGGTGTGGTAGAAAGAGTTTGCACCACTGGTGAGAATATAAACTGAAGCACCATTTCTGAAAAATAATTAGGAAATATTTTTTGGAAATTGAAATGGATATCCTTTTTGATACAGAAAAAGACATAACTTGGATTTTACCTTACAGGTATAACTAATAAAGTTTTCCAAGATATTATTTAAAAATACATGTTTTGCAGAACAGTAATAGCAAAAATACTGGGAAAAACTAAAACATCCCATAATAAGAGCAAAAACTGAGCAAAAAAAGCCAATACTTCCTATTTACTCTTTTTAATGCTACTCATTCTTCTTAGAACTTAATTTGTATAATTTTATCAAAAGCACAGAAAATATCAGGATACCAGGCCTATTTTAAAAATTGAAAACACAAACCAGAAGCTCTTGCACAAGCTTCCACAACTAGGAAGGGGTAGAATTGGGATGTAAAGCCTTGCAGAATGATTACAGACTGCTCCTCTTAAGGAGTACCATACAGATAACAATAGGAGGTAGTCACATGTGTGTTCATGTGAAAAAGTCTCCAGGAGAAAAAAGATATAAAATTAATGAAAGGTATGCTGTCACGTGTGTTAGCCTGGGTGTGTGCGATTACATATGGATTTTGTTTTTTGAAAAGAATCACAAAAATAATTTAATAATCACCTAGTAAACTTTGGATTATATATGTGTGCTTTTCTGAAGCATTGATAGCTACTATATAGACAAGAAAAGTATGACTTATTTTACTAACATGTTTGTACTTTCATATATTAAAAACATATACATGTTATATTTTTAAAGCACAGTGGCAAACACAAGGCCCACGGGCTGAATCTGGCCTTCCTCCTAGTTTTATCCAGCCTGGCACCTTGTTTCTACCTGGTGGCAGCACGGAGCTCCTTGCCCCTAGTTAAGGATTGGTTACATTTATACAGTCCTAAAATTACATTCGGCCCTTTGAAGGGAACCGCGAGGCTGATGTGGCCCCTCCCCTGTTAAAATGAGTTTGACACCCCTGCTTTAAAGTAATTAAAGCAACACTAATAATGATCCACAAATTAGTAATCTTTAAACTAACAACCATTAAATGTATTTAGTCATGTATTAATTATTCATTCATTAAACATGTATGAGAAACATAAAAAGTTATCATACTTGCATTTCAATAAAACTTTATTTACAAAAACAAGCATTAGATCAGATCTGGCCCATGGACTACAGTTTGCCAATAGGTGTCCTTAACCAATACCACATAAGGTATAATTAAAATAAATACATGTCAGTATAATTCACCTATGCCTATCACATGCACACACACACACAGTGAAAAATAACTAAGAGAAGTACAGATGTAATATTATGAAACGATGTAAAAATTAATAATATTAATGATCATATACTTAAGTGATAATCAAACCATTTACTGAAAGAAGAATTTAGAGAAGAAAACATGATGTAGCTTTCCCCCCAGATTTTGCATAAAGAAAGTAGGGAATCAACTGAAAAACAAATTACTTGCTGTCTGGAAATAGGCCATTACTATTTGAGGACAGGTAAAAGACATCACATACTGAAACTAGGAGGTGAAATGCTTCACTAAACAATTATACTGAGTCTGTATTTAGAATACTTATTTTAGCTGCAAACTTCAGTACCAGAAATATACAGAATCACCCTCCAAGCTGTCCATAGGACAGCATTAAAAATAGATCAAATACAGAAGAAACTGATTTTAGTTGATGAAATGATAATTATGCAGCTAAGGAATAATTGTAGGACAATAAAGAAACTTAAACTAGAGAGACATCAAATCCATTAATCAGGAGGTTTAAAAAGAATTTAAATGAAATTGTAACATGTATCTTACAAATCAGGTTTTACTAACAAATCCTGGAATTTTGAAATAGAACAGAAAAAAATTGAATACATAACATAAGGGAAATAACTGTGACAGAATAGGACAAATATTTGCTGTTCCATTTTCTCTAACATTAATTAGTTTACATAATAATGCAGATCAAGTTATATAATATTATCCCTATGTGAGTCAGCCCATAAGTTGACTTACTCGATTTTTGACACGAAAGGAAAGGAAATTTTAGCAGCTTGGACATTTTTTTAGTTATAAATAAATGGTATACTTTTGGGATAACCTGATTCTTCCACAGATCATCACACTTGAAGATGAAAAATGATGTGAAATAAGAGATAAGGGGATAGAATTCTGAACAATGCACCTTTTATTTCTTTCAAGCACATGTTGTACCCCAGTCTGACATGGTTCACTGCAACCAAATTGGTTTTCTCTTCTTGTATCAATATCCATACATGGTTCTCTCAGAAGGCATAAACTAACTTTCTCATTAATCCTGTGAATGTCATCAGTCAGCATATTGGTAGCTGATCCATTTTGCTTTCTCATAGGATGTACATTATGATTTCCAGAACATTATGTGTTGCAAGGAATAAGAAATGCTTTAAAATACACTTTTTGCTTTAAGATATATGTTCTTACTATTTAATAATTGTGATATTCTTTATTTTTATCGTTTACACTATTACAGATGTTCTCTTCTCCGCTACTCCCTTCACCCACCTCCACACATCCCTGTCCCCACTTCCCTCTGGCCATCACCACACTGTTGTCTGTGTCTGTGGGATATGCGTATATGTTCCTTGGCTAAGCCCTTCACATTTCTACAGCCAGTCCACCACCCCAACTCCTCTGACAGCTGTCAGTCTATTCCACATATCTATGCGTCTGTGTTTTCTTTGTTAGTTTATTTTATTCATTAGATTCAACATATGAGATCATATGGTATTTGTCTTTCTCTGGCTGGCTTATTTCACTTAGCATAGCACCCTCTATAAAACATTTAAAAATACACTTTTTAAAACATTACAACCTAGCCCTGGCTGGTGTGCCTCAGTGCATTGAGTGCTGGCCTGTGAACCAAGGGGTCGCTAGTTCAATTCCTGGTTGGAGCACATGCCTGGGTTGCAGGCCAGGTCCCAGGTGGAGGGTGCTCAAGAGGTAACCGCACATGGATGTTAAAAAAAATTACAAGATAAATCAATAATGTAGTACCTCACATACAATCAGTGGGAATGTAAATTGACATAATGTTTTTGAAAATTAACTTGGCAATAGATGTATAAATCATTATTATAATTTCAATCACTGCAATTCTAAAAATCAAGCAAAGGAATCAATCTTAATGAGAGATACAACTTCATGCACAAAGATGTTCAATGCACAGCTATTACTAAGACCAATTTTTTATATATTATTTTTTTAATTTTTACTTACTTTTAAAGATCATTATTCTGTGCAGTTGTCACAATTTTCCCCTCTTTGCTCTCCTCTGCCCAGCCTGCCCCCACTCCCGTAGTCAATATTTGTAACAAATTAAATGTTTGACATTAATATAAGGTAAAATATAGGCAACAAATTTTTTTAAAAACATTGAAGAGTGTGGCTTGCTTAATAATATTTGGGCCTATTAAATTGAAAGAAAACAAACATTTTCACATCACACAGTTATTAAGTATACATAAAAAGAAATATACCTATCTTTAACATACACATGCTATAATTTTTAATTATAAAACAGCTGGAAATTTTAATAAACTATATGATCTTCACTATATAAAAAAGTAATAAAAAAAAGAGAAGAATATACAATGAAATATAGTGATCCTTGCCTCTAAGTAATGACACCGTAGAGGACTTGTTCTTTTTTTCTGGTATAATTGTCCTATTGAAAAATGCCCATAAAAGTGACTATTACTTTTATATTATAAAATAAACTTTTAAAAAATATGTCTTATTGAGCAGTAAATAACCCATTTGTTAATTCAAGGTAGAGAACATATGCATTTTAAGTGTTTATGTGAAGGAACATAATTTAATATACAAATGATAACATTATATATGTCAAATCACCATTTTAGAGATTTGTGTCATGGAAGGGACTTTGTTGGGAAATGTCTGAAAAGCTAGCCAATAAGATGATCCCCGTTTTTGAAATTGTCAAATAATAATAGTGACTCATCCCAGCTGGAACTTGAACCAACCATTAATGATGCTTGATAGGTTATAATATCATCAGATGAAATGAAAATGGGATTATACTGGGCTGGCCAAAACCTATCAAGCTAACCATATATTCAGAATAAGCTAATTCTTGACCATGAAATGACAAATATTTCTTCTGTTCCATATATTACCTAGAAGAAACTGGCTTCCAGGAATGCTTAACAAAACTTCAAATAGCTCAGCGGTGACTTTGGAATTCCATAAATTATTTGACCACAAAAAGAAAAATGGAGCAAAATAGTACAAAATAACTTTGTTTTGGTAAATTTTAGTTTAGATT
>PVKM010009155.1:0-37477 GCA_004027735.1 Carollia perspicillata | reverse complement strand
GACAAGGGGGTGTTTTCATCACTGTGGGAGGACCTCATGCTGCTTCTGTGTGTGGGGAAGACGATAGGTGAACTCCCTACTAAAATCTTCCCCGATCAGCACTTCTCTTGCCCTGGCAGCTGTGGCTCACTGGATTGAGCAGCAGCCTGTGAATAGAAAGGTCACTGGTTCAGTTCCTAGTCAGGGCACTTGCCTGGGTCGTGGGCCAGGTTTCAGGGTGTGTAAGAGGCAACCAATTGATGTATCTCTCGCACACTGATGTTGCTGTCCCTCTCTCCCTTTTCTTCTCCCTTCCCCTCCCTCTAAAAGTAAATAAATAATATCTTTAAAAAATACTTCTTTTACTTGAAAAAGAAAAATAAATGATAGGAGTTTAAGAAGAATCCATTACTTTTTGCCAAGGCCCACTGGCCAGCTAAGCATCATCTACGAAGAGATTCAGGCCAAAAGACTGCATCAGGAGTTAACCCAGTGCATGAGCCACATGGTAGTCCCAGGGGCCGTTCGCTAGGGAACAGAAGTTTCTTTAGAATGTTTCTTTTCTAATAAGTAACCTGTTCTCCTAGACATCAGGCCTTTGGTTAATCATTACGTAGATGTCAGTAATTACCACTTCTGCTGGGCACACAGCCCCTACAAGGTCATACTCTTTACTCATTACCCTGGGGCCCAGTGGTAAAGCCCCTTTCTTCCCCAGGCCAGTCCCGGGACAACTGACTCAACAGGCTGCACAGTCACTTTAGAACAGCACAAGGCTGACCCTCAAATTGCACCCATCCTACCCCTACCTGGGGAGCCCGAGCTATTCTGTGCCACACACAAATCCTCAACGGCCTGTCGCATGCACATGTAGGAGTTGCCCCTCAGTGCTCAGGCCTCTAAAGTCATGTGTGAACTCTTAGGTAAAACTCAAAGCCTATTTCTTCAACATAAATACTGTTTATAAGATGAAAGAAAAATCAGACCACAACTGTATCCTCTGTTTTACTCTCTGGCAGAGCATATCTAATTAGGTTCCCTTCATATCTCAAAACTACTGGATGGGTTAATAAATGCTTGCTCTCGGTTTCTTGTGTCCCTCAACCAGAGTAGATAACAAGGGACTTCCCTGTTAATCACCCTCCTGCTCAGGGACTGACGCTAACTCATTACACAGCTGAATGCACTTCCTTACCTACCTTTCCCTTTATTAGCTGCTAGTCCTTTTTATTTATTAACCTTCATCCAAACTGCTAGGTTTCCTATTCTTTCTCCCAGTGTTTGTTTTACTTCTGCTGAACTCGGTCCCTCTTGTGTTTTCTGGCCTTCTCTGGCAGCCCGTCTGCTCTGCAGTTGACCATTGTTACTCCCCATTTACCTCCTCATGGCTGCACTGCCCACAGTGGGAACCACATGGTGTAGTACCTGGGAGAACAGTCTTTCTGTCGGGGGCCAGGGAGGGCGCCCAAGGCGGTGACGGGTGAGCTGGGCCAAAAGGCCGTGGTTCCACAGGTGTGAGAGGTGGGGGACGCGTTTGAAGGAGGCGGCCCACACAGAGAGGCCCGCGTGCTGTGCCAAGTGCCTCTCAATAGCACTTGCTAGAGAAATAATTGCCTCAATTACTCAAACAGTGAGTCAGTCGGTAATGTATTGTTCTAGGGATATATTTCCTTACAGCAGGAAGTGAATGGTTTCATCTGGGGCACTGGAAACTTTTTCTTTTTAATAAATAGATTTAGTTTTAATTATTATGTCTGTTTCAGCCTAAGGATTCAGAAATAATCTGTGTAATCTGCCACATCATTTTCACTGCTTTTTCTTGAGGAAGATTTCATGATGAGCCAGATGTACTAAGGCAAAAACATCAGTTCATCATTCAGAAAACTATTTTCATTGTGCATAATTGTCAAAGTTTTCCCATCCATGAAAAGAGGTGTTTATTCTTTCAAGAGGAACCAGGTGCCAAAAAAAAGAAAAGAAAAGTGAATTATCTCAGTGGTCCAATGTATAGCCATAAGTGGTCATAAATAGCCATAAGATCATTAGGTGAAAAGAACTTTAGATATTAATTGGCCTGTGTCTTTATATTACAGGTGAGAAATCTAGGGATGGGAGAAACTGAACCAGTTGCCCAGAGTCACATGGTCGCTGACCTAAGGGGCCCCCCCAGCCTCCCCACACCCTGCACCCCTTTTTCATACCCTCTCACGCGGATGGAACAGGGCACCAGGGGCTGCAGAAGCTTTCTTTCATAATGTTGTTTTAGAATCATCCCCACTGAAGTGATCCCAGATTGCTGTCTGGGCTTTGAACTGTCAGTTACTCAGATTCTAACGGGCAGTTCTTTATCTGGTAGAACAGTTTTATGGAGGATTTGAACGAAGGTGTGACTCATAGGTTCCCAATGTGTATACCGTCAACAAATGGTGTTAACCATATAAATAAATAAGCCTTTGTCCTTCTAAAATGGAAGGTGAGAGTATGTCCTTTTATAGTTATTGCAGAACCTTTTTTTCTTTGCTTTAGGATCCTTTTGTCTTCAGTGACACTGCTGTCTATATACTCAATAAACCTTCTGCTGATCTGCTCAAAGGAAACAGGTGAGCTGGTGATGTGTCTCATCTCCTCAAGGCCAGGATGGATATTTCCATGGTGATGTTGTGAGCAAGTGATGCCCTTCCTGTTCAGAGACTTGATTATTAAAGAAAAAGAGTACTTTGACCTGCAGTCGCTAGAAAACCTGTATTAGTATTTACCTAGAGAAACAGACAAAGCAGCTATAAATCACCTGGTCATGAACAATGAACAAAGGTGCCGTTTGAAGTAAACCCTCAATTATACCCATTTTTTCTAGTTTAAGATGACTTCATTTTAAAGGCTTCGGTTTTTCCTTGGGTCTTTATAAATTCAGAACAAGGATCCCATGTTTTTCATAGTATAGCCTCCAAGTTTTAAAAGTAAACAGAGCTTTCATTCTCTTCTGTGCAAGTTCCAGGGAGAAAACGCCCCTCCCGAGGCCGTGGGAGTGAGGGTGCTGTGAAAGGGTTCGCGCTCTCTGGGCAGTGTAACACCTGACGTGTTTATTTTCTGTGCCTGGGACACTGGCCTGTGTTTGTAATGCTTTGACTTTTACATTAGCTAAAACCACACTGGCCAACTATTGTATATAGAGGACTCCACTTAAGTGGAACATTTTGTAATAAATTGAGGATCTAACCATTGTCTGGTTTAAACACCAATCTTATGAGACATTAAACAAAAGTTTAATTTAGCCTGACCCGTATTACTTTCTGTGAACCTTTTGAAAATGTGAGCTGAACTGTCATAAAGAAATATAAACATTTTTAAATGAATCGTTTACAATTTTAGTATTTATTGAGATAAGCTAGTTGGACACTTTGGAATTTTGCTTTAGCCAAATTATTCTTAGGTAAACTTCTCTACGGCTCTTTTGTGAGTTGTTTATCTTTGAACTAAATTTTACAAACGGTCAGAATTCTGATGTCGCGACTGTTATGTGTTTCTAAACTTGTTATATTTAGGACACAGGCATTGATGGAATATGATTACGGTAATTCTTTGTTAGCTAATCACTCAGGTTATTAATTCTAAAGGAACCTTTCCTCCCAACCATCAGGATTTTTAGTTTCAGACCCAACCTTTATTTTAATGATCCTCACCAGACCTGAGAATAAGATCAGAGCGGGAATTTACCTCCAGTCAAATAAAAAGCCTATTTGAGTTACCAGTAGTCAAAAATAAGCCTTATGACCTAATAGTTTAACTGTTTGCAGCCAGTGTGAAAAAAGGAGAAATTGTGGTCACGTCTGACATTTTTAAATGTTAGGAGGTTGTTTTATAATGAGAATGTCTTAACCCTTGCCAAGCCAAGAAGGCTATTTGTGTGGTTCTGAGAAAGACACAAAATAACTTGGAGAATAGTCAACAGCATGATCAAATCTTGGCTGTTTTTAACTTTTAGAGCCCTGTCATTTCTCGTATTCTCAAATATGATTTTTAAATAGGCTGCATGGTTTATGAAAAGCTGGGAGAACAGGTCTTCGGCACCACGGGGAAGCTCGTCATCTTCGGGGCCACCTCTCTACAGAACACCGGAGGTAAAAATGAAACAAACGTGCTTCTCTGTACACAGCTGGGACGTGGGGGAGCGCCGTTGCGTTTTCTGACTCGGGTGGTTGGGTGGCCACGTGGATTTTAACACAGTCCAGAAGGCATCGTTTTCATCGCTGAGATGGCACATGGGGAGTAGGGCAGGGCGGCAGTCACTTTTGTAAAACCAAGGATACTGGGAGAGTATCCGAAGCCGTCTTTGTGTCTTATTGAAGGTTAGTCTAAGAACAGGCTGGTAACCTTTTATATAGCTTGCAACATGAGCCTTGGTATCTTCTTTCTGAAATGTTCTCATTTTCCTCTAGCAATGCTGAGCTACCTCTTCATAGTAAAAAATGAACTACCCTCTGCCCTGAAGTTTCTGATGGGAAAGGAAGAGACATTCTCGTAAGTTATAGACCCCTTTTTTATTTTGTAAGATAACAAAAATGTTTTTAATTTAAATGTGAGCTCATCAAAGTTTTCATTTTATGAAAATTGTCAAACCAAAGTTTTCCCCAGGCTGTTTTTCTCTTTGTTGTTTCAATAAATTTCTCTGGAGTCATATAAATAAAAGCAGCAGAGAGAACTACTTGAAGGAATGTGAGCATTAAAAAGGTAGATTTATCCTGGACTAGCCCCCCAGAAGGGTCGGGGGGTAGATTCATCTGTCCTGCTGCGAACGGTAGGTTTCCCCAAGAGCTTGAAACCTGTATCTGGTTTCTGTGAGATAGAGCAGATAGGGAGTCTTTTTAACACAGAGGTGGAACATGTGAAAATAATAATAATAATAATAAGGCCCTTTCTTAAAGAAGGGGCATAGCATTTTAGAGGCAAAATTTGTATGAGCCACCGTCATTAAATGTGCAGTTAACCCTGGAAAATGTCGCAGCTGCATTTGGCACATCCGTTATGTTTTGACTCTCCTTCGTTTAACAGTTCTTGTCAATCTTAGTTTCCCTGTTTTCCTTCAAGGGAGAATCATAGAAGCCATAGTTCCTAGTCTTCTATAATCAGGATTCAAGGTCTAAGGGAGAGAGCAATGCCTACCTGTGGTGACTTGTTTTTTTATGATATTAGCCAAGCAAAACAAAAAGAAACTTTCTCTTTAAATAATTGATAATACAAGTTGTAATCTGACAAAATGCACTGTGTGCATTCAGCTTTGAAACCATATAAATAATTCAAAGGAATTATTGGCCACATTTAGCCAGTGAGGGAGAAAAAGAAAACAATGTCCTTTCCATCACGTGGGAGAAAGACGATAGTAAGTGAGTAGCAGTCCGGTTAAAGTGTTTGGATAAAACCTGAATAATGATAAAAACAATAATAGTAAAAAAATCAGTTACCAAATATTGTGAAGTTTTACACTTAAGAAAAAATGTTCCTTTCGAGGAAATACAACCTAACCACCTAAATGTCCTTCAGAGCCTGGTACGTGGATGGCCGTGTTCTCGTGGTGATAGTTACCTTCGGCATAATTCTCCCTCTGTGTCTCTTGAAGAACTTAGGTAAGGAAAGATCTCGCTTTTATCATACTCTCTACAGTGCCCAGATGAATCAGAAACCCAATAAAATGAACAGCTTTGCCTTCTACGTGCACGTGCACGGTGAAGGTGAAGTAAGTGTTGCTCAGGGCCAGCTTTAGAATGGCGTGAACACACTGGTCCCGAGCAGTCACTCCGTACGTAGGCTGTGGAGCGGGGACGGACAGTGCTCTTGGGCTGTTCTGAGAAAAGGCCAAAAAATGGAGTTCCCCTCCCACAAGGTCTGAAGTTGCCCTGACTATTTAGACAATTCGATTTTTAAATCTAATACCAGGACAGAAAGTTGCGTGTTTTTATACCCCAAAGTAAAATGAATTACTCTTAAGTTGTCAAAGTCTAACTAGTCTCAATTATTTGCCTCACTAAAGGGAGAGAGAAGCGAGAAGTCGGACGTGGTAAACAGTCACTGAGTCATGCCCATTTGGACTCTCTGTGTGTGTGTGCTTACAATCAGAGACAAGCATGCCTGATCTTATGGGCATTTCATAAACTGAATGATGTGGCCACACTGCCAGCTAGTCCGAAGCCTCTAAAATGTGTTTCCTTTAGTTCTGGCCTAATTCCAGGCAGACATTTAAAGTTCTTCCCCAAATGATGGCTAACCATAGTTTTTTGTTTTGTATGAAAAATATCAAGCCTCTCTCTGTAGCTGTCCTGTAAGATCTATAAGTAGACTTCAAAAAAAAAAAAACCTACCTAATTTTCTGGTTTCTGGGTCTGTGTTTATTAGGCTTTTCTATGTATATACATGGAACTATTTTCAGTTTCAGTAGAGAAGGGCTCTTCTCCCCTAGGGATGAGAACAGTGCAGCTCCCTAGGGCCACTTAACTCTGCCTTTCTGGAGGTTACGTTGGTTGGAGAGCTGCCAGGCATTCTAAGGGGAGCAAGGTAAAGATCCACAGATGCTCACTTTATCCCTAGGACTCACTTCCTCTCCTCTGTGCATGCCTCTCATTTGGGAAGAGAAGTATCGTGCACAGTAAAGAGTAGTGGGTTGGCCCCAGGCGTCTACCAGAATACAGCAACAGAAACCTATGACTACATTTCCCTGGATTCTGGGGATCGGTGTTCTCTGGTGGGCCAGGGAGAATTAGAGTCAAAGCACATAATATAATATTTGTATTTAAAGTCACGTTTTTGCCAAATAAAGTAGCACCATCGAATAAAAAACCTTGTATTCACATTAGCATGTATGTGCGCTATTGGACCCCAAACTGTGCATGAAGAAAATGCATTGAAAGAAATCAGGTGATGGATGAAATAATAATAATAATTATTATTTTCTTAAACTTTTTTAGGGTATCTTGGCTATACTAGTGGATTTTCCTTGAGCTGTATGGTGTTTTTTTTAATAGTGGTAAGTGCTGGTTGGAACGGTTGGGGTTGGTTTGGTTCCGCTGTAGTACACTGCCATGTAACAATTATTCATTATTTGGCTTTGTTTGATAAAGTCTACATTGTTTCTCCTATATCAGGTTATCTACAAGAAATTTCAAATTCCCTGCGCTGTTTCAGAGCTAAATTCAACAAGTGCTAATGCAACAAATGCTGACATGTGTACGCCAAAATATGTTACCTTCAATTCAAAGGTAAGGTTCTTCATCCTTAAGTATAAAAGAACATTTTCATAAAGGGTATTATATTTATTCTTATAGTAATTAAACTGTTTCGAATGTATTCAATTTCAAAACAACACAGTACCCCTATTCCGAATTCCACACTTCTTTTAGAGACCTTTGGAAAATAGGCAGATACTTCACGCTCCCTCTTATCCCGGTTTACATGTAGGACAACCTTCAGCATTCTCTGCGAACATGTTTCTCGATAATTGTCTCAGCTCTTCCTTACAGAGCTTTAAAAATAGATTAATCACATCCTTAGCCCACAGCTTCCCGTCCGGTCCTGACAGAAAGGGGTACTTCACATTCCCCCTGCTTGCACAGTGGAAATACAGATGCCGCCACGACGGCCCCGAAGAAACTTTCACACTGTTGAGACTGTCAGCGGTATTGGGAGCAGTGGGCTGTGGAACCCCTTAGGCTCGGGTCTGAATCCTCAAGCAAGTTACCCAATCCCACATGGGAAAATGAGCCTTCTATTCTGTACCTGACAGGTTTTATCTTTTCTTCAGTTAGAATCTTTTTATCTTTTTTTATCCTCACCCGAGCACATGCTTATTGATTTTAGAAAGAGGGGACGGGAGGGGAAGAGAGGGGAAGACAGACATCATTGTGAGAGAGAAACATCAATTGGTTGCCTCTTCTACACATCCCAACTAGGGGACCGAACCCACAACCTAAGCACGGGCTTTGACCGGGAATCAAACAGGCAACCTTTCGGTTTGCGGGAAAATGCTCCAACCAACTGAGCCACACTGGCCAGGGCTTACCAGGTTTTGTGTGTTTTTTTTAAGAATGTGCCTGGTGTAGTGCTTGGGCAGAATTAGAGCATGAGGAATGCTACTTTTCGTTCCTTCCCTACCAGCTTCTTTTTGCATAAGAAGTTGAATTTAAAAGTTTTAAAAAGTCATATCTAAGAAAACTAAATCAATCTCTCTCTCTCAACTCTAAGGATGCAACCAAAGCAGTGAATGTGGAACTATTTTCTTTTCAGATGCCATCTTTTAAGTCTGATTAGATGTACCTTATAGATGGCGAAGAGCAGTAAAATGGATGTGGAAGTTCTAGGCATGTCCCCTAACCTTCGGAGGGCGTCAGGAGAACAGCAGTGGGCTGCCCACTGCTCGGGGTGGGAGGGACCCAGTGAGATAACGTAGGAAAGTGCCGTGTAACTGGTTAGGGCCACGTAAATACGGTCACGCTATGTCTGGAGTATGCACAGTAGGCTGTCGTGAGCTGACTCTAAACCCCTTCTGTGCCAAGTGCCGCATGTCTCCAGCTGGATAAGCTCTGCTAGAAAAGCGCTCCTGTTTCAGATAGCAAAGCCTCCAAATAACCAAATAATCCGGGGACTCGAGGGCCTGTCGGATACAAGACAGCTCAGAACTACCGGGGCTATATAATGTAATGGTAAAAATACCTTTTTTAATGTTTTTTTTTCTTCGAAATAGACCGTGTATGCTCTACCAACCATTGCGTTTGCATTTGTCTGCCATCCGTCAGTTCTGCCAATTTACAGCGAGCTTAAAGAGTAAGAGCTTTTCATTTTAATCACTTTATAACCTCTCATTACTAGGCAAATACCGTGTAAAAATAAAGACTCACGTAACAAACTCCCGTGGCCGTGTCACCCAGCTTCAGCACTTACTTTGTGCCATTCTTGAGCAAGTACTGTATTTTAAGGGAAAAAAAAAGAGCAAGAAAAACCAGAAACCTGCAGTATATTTTGAGTGTAAATATATAAAGTGGCCAACTATGTGGGCTTTTTTTTGGTTAATCTGGTTTTTCAAATATGTATTACTTAGGCGAATCAAGTATCTGTGTGGCTCTGTGTAACTACACCTGTTTGGCAGTAGAGCATAATGACCTTCAGGTCCCCCTGTGGACTGACTGCTAAATGCATCATCTCTGACTCGCCCGTTGGTTTAGGTGGAAAACGCTGTGAGTCAGGCAGAGAGAGATTAATGTTGAGACCACAAACTAGACAAAAGAATATTGCTGTTCATTTTAAAGTATTAAGATATTTCTGTGCATTTGTTTTTGATATTCTAGAGGAAACTAAAGGCCTACTTATAAGTTTCCTCATCAGTTCCCTTTTTAGCTTACTGTTATCATACTTTCTGTATGAAAAGTCATTTTGGCATAGTCTTAAGCTCAGAAAAGATATACAATATAGCTACTACCATCTTGAAACAAAAATGAAGTTGAAATCATTTAGCATTGAATTCACTCATGATTCTTCCTCTTTCATATTTAATCAATATAGGTAAATTGAAATATTTGTATCTACTTATCTGTGGGTATATCAGTGCCAACTTTATGAACCTGTATTTAGAGTATTTAATTATGTTTTTGGCATCTTTTAAATTTTATTGTCCTGCTTTTAGTTTGTCATTTTCTCATGTGTGCACATCTCAGTTTTTCTGCTCCTCCATATTCCCTGTTATGACATGCCCACATATGACGGTTGGCAGTCTGTTACTGAGTACAAATCTCGTGGATTCATTGTTTGGGCAGTTAAAGAAGCTTAAAGGCTCATCCAAGAGTAAACCTGACCTAAGAGACAGAGTCCCTCAGTATCACCTTTCTGTGGTCTTTTGGGAACCTGCTGCTGTGGAGAAATAGACTTCTGGGTGCATCTCTCAGGCTACTCAGTGGGAAGACTGGAACCTAAATAACAGTCTTAGCAACAGAGCCCCCAAGATCAAGTTCCTGCTCTGCCCTTAGTGTCTGGAGCTAGGAGAACACTATTTGAATTTATTCTGCCTTTTCTCCTGTGAAGGCTGGATATGTAGATAATGTCAAACAATATTTAAAAAACACTCTCTGTCCTTCAGATAAGAACTTGATATCCTTTCAAAAGAATGGGTAAGACTATGCAAAGAAGTGTTAGTTCCATGGATCTCGCTCCCACAGTACCCCTTTGGTAGAAAAGAACTTACTCTGAACCAGCGAAATTGCCCAGGGAAACTTCAGCTGGTCAGGTCTACCCTACCCTAGAAAGTTAAGTTAGAATTAATTAACACTCCGGTGTGAACACTGGTGTTTAAAGTCTGTAACGTGGCTTTTAATTTTTCAAAATTTTTTATCTTTGTTTTTAGCCGATCACAGAAAAAGATGCAGATGGTTTCAAATATCTCCTTTTTTGCCATGTTTGTTATGTACTTCCTGACTGCCATTTTTGGCTACTTGACATTCTATGGTAAGTAACTTCTGTCAGTACTTGGATACAGGTAACTGTAAATGAATTAGTAAAAATTAATATCAAAATAACCCTCAACATGACAGTTAAAAAAGCAACACATGTATCCATTGATTTTGCTGGTCTTTTCCTCTGCTTAAAGCAACTGTACTGTAGAATAGTTATTAAAAACAACATACTGTAATTTTTTCTCCTAATACTGTTCTTAAAAGAAATAGCCGTTTATAAGCATACCACCTGTTACTGATGAAAGTGAAAACTATATCAGAGAATTTCCTAATTGCTGTTGCGAATTAGGTCAGATTCCATTAATAGAAAAGAGAGACAGAGACAGATGTTGAAAGCGAGAAAGAGCAAAGTGCCACACTCATGACACTTCCCGTTAATTAAAAACAAAATGCCTCTTTCACCAGAAGTTGGAGGCTTGCAAAGATTTGAAGGAATGCCATAGAAAGTTAAAGGGGATGAAATCCCAGGTGCAGTGAGAAGCCCTTGGAAGGAGGCGAGGTGGGGAGGTGGTGTTGCTCTTTCGTCAAAGGAGTGAGCATTTTCCGCTCTTAGTGACTGCCATTCTGGCTCTGGGCATCTTTGAAGTAAACTTCCTGATGTTCAGAGTGGGAAAAAGTTCGGAGTGGTACATAAGCAAAATAATCTCTTTTTTTTTTTTTTTTGTAAAAGAAACATACATGAAAGAGAAGAATAATTTCTTGATGGTGGTTAAGTTTATTGGCACCTCTGCTGCTGGGCCACTGAAGGTTGAGTTGTAAGAGGAGAGTTTGAAAGAGGCCCCTGCCACCTGCCCCTCCACTCAGAAGACTGTGGCTATTTGGCGTTGTTTGATGAGTGACGCCAAGTGGGGGGAGACCTAGGTTAAGAATAGCTTCGTGCTGCAATCTGTATTATTTTTAGTCCCCATTTACTCCTAGGATTAATTTAGCTTGAACAAAGCATGCTCACTCTGGGTAGCTGCTCCTGGCGATTACTCTAAATTCCTTTGAGTTGAAGTTACAATGGATGGTAGAGCACCCCTCGCCCAGGGGACTTTTCTTTCCCTCTCTGTAAGTTGTCTGTCATCGCGTTTCTTGCCCGGCAGTTTACAGATTCCGTGTCGTTTGGGAAAATTGTCGTTCGAGGGTGTGCTTCATTTCTTGCTAACACCCCCTTTCCCTCATTTTAGAAGACGTGCAGTCAGACCTCCTTCACAAGTACCAGAGTAAAGACGACATCCTCATCCTGACAGTGCGGCTGGCTGTCATTGTCGCCGTCATCCTCACAGTGCCGGTGTTATTTTTCACGGTGAGTACAGCCTCAGTGCAACCCGAGAACTGCTGAGGTCTCGCCTTTCCTTCTGCCACCGGGAGCCCGGTCCAGAGGAGGCCAGATGCAGGTCGCCTTCCTGTGCCACTGACACTGCCTCAGGGAAGGGTCCCAGGCTCAGCCGAGACTCTTCAGGAAGAAAGTGGGATCGGGGAGCTGGGGCAGATTCTGGTGGGATGAATCTTCATTCTGACTGACCTGTCGCTCTCCTTTGTAGAGAAATGCAGACAGAACGTTCTAATCACGATCATACACAATGAGAGAATGGAGAGGGACCAGAAGGGAACACTTTGGCCATAGATAAAACAAAAACAGAAATTATCCCCCCTACAAGGAAATAATCTGTTCGTAAATAAAAATGCTTTTCCGTCTTAAACCAAGCACCCCTGCTCCCCACACTGTTGAGTTCTCTGTCAGTTACAGGGCAGCTCACAGAGCCCGCGCACCAACACGGCGGTCTCTGCTGAGAGCGGTGAAGGTCGGCGTGCCGCAGGCCCCACCGAACCCCTGCTTTCCTCGCCCGCAGGTTCGCTCCTCTCTGTTTGAGCTGGCGAAGAAAACGAAGTTCAGTCTGTGTCGCCACATCGTCGTTACCCTCATGCTCTTGGTTGTTATCAACTTGCTGGTGATCTTCATTCCCACCATGAAGGATATCTTTGGAGTCGTCGGTATGGCTTTATGACTTCATACTCATCCCACGGCAGCTGTTTAGGAAGCGAAAATGTCACAATAACGTCAGACCTTTTTCTTCTTTTACAGGTGTTACATCTGCTAATATGCTTATTTTCATTCTTCCTTCGTCTCTTTATTTAAAAATCACAAACCAGGATGGAGATAAAGGAACTCAAAGAATTTGGGTATGTCTATGCCAGCCACCCTAATTTTTCTGATTAGTTTTTCACTTAAATTTACCAAAGAAGTAGTCCGCCTCTGCCATCTAATACTACTTTTAGCAGCCTCGGAGAAAGGCAGCAGCCCTGTAGTTTTCCCCTTGGGGGATTTAAATGATTTCATCAGAATCCTATTTCCTCAAAAATATCTTTTCAGGTATTATTCTTACTGTACCTTTGCTTTTGCTCTGAGCTAGGGCAGGGCCTGCTGGGAGGATGGATGTTTATCTCCTCTGTCTCTATAGGCGATGCTTTATCTTTAGCAACAACATGTAGCAGAGAGGCACTCAAGGACGTTATGCAGTCCACCGTCTCTCTGCAGTTCCCAGTCCTGCAGTTCCTCCTGCAGCTCAGGAAACATGTGATGCCTTACCTTAAATGGCTGAGTGAGCTTAAAGAGTCTTTTTATGATTTGACAGAAATGCTTTGGAGCAACAGACCTGGATTCAGAAACTACCTTTCTATATTGGGATTCTTGTTTCCAGGTCTGGTGAAGTTCAAGGGCATCTTCAAGGTGGTGCACTTGGAGACAGTGAGGGAAGCAGGGTTGAAGTGGCTGCTACATGAGTACCTTCTGGAGCACCATTTTGTGGGGCCTCGGAGAAGGCTTCTCAGCTGCCCTCCCAGATAGTGTAAGCACTCCACCTTCACATGCTACCTGAGTCAGCAGACCCGGACCGAAGACGCAGGCAGGGGGGGTGTCCTTGTGCATTTGGGAGAGGTAGCCTTGATGCCGGTAGAGCTTCTGCTTCCCCCACAGGATTGTCCCTGAAGCCATAAACCCTAAATCCTTTTAAACTTTACCAGTCATTATTTTACAAAGACAGAGAGGAAGGAGCAGTCTCTCTGGCTCAGCAATAAAATATACCAAGATCTGAAAATGGTAGAGGCCTGTTGCCGGTGAATTCTCTGGGCTTCCACAGCCCCGCTCCCATAATAAAATCTGTGGCAGGAACTACTCAAGAGCAGTAGATGAGGACCTCTCTCCGTTTGAGGACCCACTGGGAGTTAGACCAGACCCATGGTGGTTGGCCCCTGAGCATCCCCCTCAGTCCCGCCTTCTCTCCTTCCCTCAGCTCTGTCCTCGGGGCTCCCGTCCAGGCCCTTGGCCCTCACGACTCCCCTGTCCCTGCAGAGCTCTCAGTGGAGAGTCTCAAAGCCAAACAGTTTATAAGCCTGTGTCCTCCAGACTGGATTTAACAAGCCGTCCACGTGTGGCCTTCATCAACCCTTTAAGTAACTTAGTTGTTTTCTTTTTTTACATTTAATAGTATTTTGTATTTGTGTCAGGAGTACAGCATAGCAGTTAGACAATCATTTACACAGTGGCCCCCCCTGCAATTCCAAGTACCCACTTGGCACCATATAGAATTATTACTGAGGTAACTTAGTTTTTGACCTCCGTTTCCTCTCTCACTTGATTAAATTTACTTTGCTTTTATATCGTTTTCCACTTTTCAAACAGAAATGTTTGCTGCCAGCGATAACCTAAGTTGGTTGGTAAAAAGTAATGAAATGGCCTGTGTGGTTTCCAGGGCTGTTCTTTCTTAAGCTGCAGTCTTAGTTTGAGAGAAGCTTTAAGGATGCCCAGCCAGCTGTGGAACAGATTTCACTCTGAGTTGACGACAAAGGCAAGAACAGAATGTAGAGGGCAGGCAGCTCTGTATAGTTTGTTCCCCTGTCCCCGTCCGTGGAGAATCGGACTCAGAAAGGTTCTCACGGCTCGGCGACGGTTGTGACACGCTCTGAACACGGGTGCACAGGAGGAGGGGGAAGCATTCGCGTTTGTCTCCCAGGTGCACGTGGGGCACGTCTGCATCCCTGAGAGTGACCTGTGCCTTTCTGTTGCCCCAGGCCGCCCTTTTCTTGGCCCTGGGGGTGTTGTTCTCCCTGATCAGCATCCCCTTGGTCATCTACGACTGGGCCTGCTCATCGAGTGGTGGCGAGGGCCACTGAGACCGGCCGGGGAAAAGAAACAGTCCCGTCTGCTGCTCAGTCCAGTCATCGCACATCAGCCACCCTCATCACTTCTTTTGCAAGTTTACAGAAGCAAACAGAAATTTGTGAGATACTTAAAGTGGAATAACACTTCGGTAGCAAAACAGAACTGTTTCTATAATGGTTCGTGTCCCTCCAAGGTTTGGGATCAATTTAAGGATCATGGATTTTTTTTTTCAAATTTCATCAATCCTATTTCCTAGTACTTTCCACAATCAGTTATTTTTCAGTCTCCTAACTCAATCTTTTGTGATGTCAGGGTCTCTTAGAACTTTAAAACCGTGACCATCAATCATGTTTATTTATTAGAGATCCAGGTCTGAAATAATTTTCTTACTGATGTTCAGGTCATACTCTCTGTACCTTTTTAGAAGAGAAAAGAACTTTAAATTGTATATATTTATTTTGCTTTACAGAAAAAAAAATGGTTTCATAAATAATTTGCCTATTAACATAGCACACAGGGAAAATCGTGTAAGAGTCACAGGGCACGTGCTGTGGCTGCGGCAGAGCCCGCCCGACGTTTGAGGTGGCTGTGATCAGCGGGCCGTTGACCTTGGCAGTCTGGTGGCCCCACCAGTACTACGTCCTGCCCACGCAGAGACGTAGAGGTGTTCTCTGGCGAAGTGTTCTCAGCAGGGGGTGGGGCTAGGGGTTGGAAATGATTGTTTTCTTGGTCAGTGCATCAAACTACACATCTGGGTAATCTAGCAAATGAAGTTTTTTTTCCCTCTTGGCGACTTGTGTCAAAATTACTCTGATCTGAGTCAGTTTCTACTGGAGGAGTCCCAGGGACGCCTTTGTAACAAATGGAGGAGCAGAGGTACCACAAAAAGATGGTCCAAGATGCCTGAGAAAAGATTCCTCTGCTGTAGCCAACTTTCAACCCTACACCCTACCCTACATGTACTGTTGAAGAGGGGCCACCGTTTCTTAAATTACAAGTTCAGCAGCTTTTGTTCGTGTCCACCAGCTTTTTGCACAGAGAATAACATGTGTCTAACCAAGGGAGATCTAGGAGAAGTAATTCCTGTTTTATATCGGGTACTTTAGGGGGGTCTTTAAAAGACTTGTTTTATATCTATAAATTTAGGTTATTTCAAATATAAGATTTTTATATCTTAAATAAGCCTCATTCCTATTTCTTCTCCATTAACAATCCATCCAGAGTCTTAAAGAAAGAGACCCCTCAGAGGTAGTCTCTGAGGGGAACACGGGACAGAGTCACTGAGGGCCTTCCCTCCCCCAGACAAGGGCCTCGCTGTTTGTGCGTCTGTGCTGTTTGTTTTTGCTCCACAGGAGGACACAGCTGCCTCTCACTCTTTCCCCAGCCCCTGTCCTTAAGGCGGAGGAAGGGAACTGCTCAGAGACAGGAAAGGAAGAGAGTGCGGGACAAGGTGGCTTGGAGAGCGGTGGGGAACAGAAGCCCAGACCCGCACCGCCCCTGAGCTGGGCCATCGCCTGTGGTTGGATTGTCCAGATCACGCAGTAAGGAGTGTCTGTGCTCCGTGAGCTGGTCTTTTGAAACAGGGCTTGCGTTTCAATCAATATATTCTGATTGAGCTTCTCAGACACCGATGTTCACTGGGCACAGATCTCTTATCCCAAGATAAGTAGAATCTAACTGCAGACTCCGGGCAGAGTTTCCAGGTCCCAAGCTCTGGCTTCTGTTCCCCCCTCACTCAAATCCCCAGAAACCCCACCACACACTGGAAGAACATGGAACTATCCCCTCCCCTTTACTGACCCGTGCCCCAGGGAAAAGGCAGACGCCTTGCCATGATCCCCCTCGGGGAGGAGAAAGGTTGGTCCCTGCATTTCTTCGTAGGGCCATCATGGCTTTTAATGTAATGTCCCAGAATGACATCCACATTAGGTCAGAGTTCAGAGGTTTAAACATGAATAACTACCTGTGGACCAATACCTAACGCAGTGAAACTCTCTGTCCTTTTCAGCAGTGTCTTCCACGTTAGGTGAGCAAAACAAGGCAGGTCAGCTGGCCCTTGGAGCTTGTCCAGAGCGCCAAGTGATGAAGTAGCCAGAGAGTGGGGTGAACCTCCATTAAGAAATACATAATTTAGTTTCCAAGCTATATTATTCTACTTTTTATTTTCCCCATTAATTTATAACAATTTATTTTACATTCCCAAAGTCAATTTAGAGATTTATCATTAACTCTTGGGGGAAGAAGGATGTGTAGTGATATTTTTGGATCTCTGGATTTTATGTGTTAGTACAAGGGATAATTATTTAAAATATATTTATTTAGAGGAGATACATTGTTGATGTCTGATACCACAGGTTTTTAAAAGTATTCTTTATATGTTTATCTAACTTTGTTGTTGACTGAATATAATAGTCCTTACTGTAATTTGTCAAATGTCACTGGTTAATGACATCATTTGTGTCAGATTGTGTACCGCTCTTACTCTTCTTGTTCAGAGTAGCAAACTGGTAGCCAAAAATACATGTATCGCAGAAGTTAGGTAGAATTTAAACAATATAGTCAAGTGCTATAGAGGTTTTTCTGCTAAATTAGTAGACTACCGATACTACACCTGAGCCACTGGGAGCAGCACGTTGTCCTTTGGTAGACAGGTCCCCACACTAGTGCGCAGCGCCGGTTTCGGGCTTGGGACTGAGAACTGTTCTCTAGTCACTGCCATAGGGAGTACTCTGAAGCCCTCATTTCCTTAACGTCATCTGGTAGGAGTGTGGGTCGTAAAGTGCGCACGGGAAGGAACTCAGTCTTGTTCAGCAGAGGCAGTCCCCAGCTTACAAGCTGATAATATTGCAAAACGCTGTCAGTTGATTATTTGCAACCTGGACTGAAACCAATGTACATGGTGTTTAGGCCCCCAGAACAGCTAGGAAAGATTATTCAACCCATAGTTTAGCTGAAATTGGATAATATAACAAGATTGTTGAAGAACCTAGCCACTAAATATTCTTTCTAGGGGTAGTTCTTTCAGAGTGCCAAGCACGCATCATTCCTGTTGTTAGTGACATCTGGAGTGCCCACGGCAGCCACCCATGCCTGCTGGATGGCGGGGGTGCAGGGTCACCACCAGTCAGAGGTGACCAGAGTGGCCTGAAGCAGGGTCTCCAGCAAAGGAGGGGAAGGATAAGTCCAGGGCAGCCCAAGGACCTGGCGGTAGGAGGAGGTGAAGGAGGGTGAGGGGCCTCTGTGAGCTGTAAACCTCCAGGGGCCTTCCTCAGCCGATGCCTTCTTTTCTCTGGGGTCTCAGGCTTGGCCTGCCTGCTTCTATTTTTAGAGCCTTTGCTGCCACTGCTCATCTTCCCTGCTCACTGCACACACAGAAAGGATGTTGCTGCAGAGCCTCTGCCATCTGCCAGTCACTGGAGCCAGCACGCAGCACCTCTAAGGGTTCAGTGCTAACAACCCGTCGCTTCACTGCCCGGTGATCAGACGGGGGTGAAACAGCTCTCTGCCCACTTTCCTTTTTCTACACTTGCACAGCCAGTAGAGAAAGGCACGCGTGGGTGATGGCCATGGAGTTTGGGGTGGACAAAGGACAGTGGTAGGATTCCACAGTATTTCAGAGGACTGACTTTTTTCTGGACTCCAGCCTGTAAGCCAGTGGTTCTCAGAGTGTAGCCCCCAGACCAGCAGTAGCAGGAGCAACAGGTGGGAATGCACATTCTCAGGCCCTGGCCCAGACCTAGTGAAGTCAGGCTGGGGGGCTGTAGGAGTGACTGGACCGGTGTTTTTAACACCCCTCTCTGGTGGTCTTAATGGATGTTAAGTGCCACGCTGAGCCAGCTAGTCTCACCCTTGTTCTCCCCATTCATCCCCCCCAGAAGACGGTCGTTCACAGGACCCGTGGGATGAGGAATGGGGGCCAGGACTTGGGGAGCGGGGGAGCACTTCGGTCGCAGAGCCTCCACCCGCTTCCCACTGGGAAGGCTGATGCAGGTGCTGAGTGGTGAGCAGAGGCAGTCTGCACTCCGGTATAGCTTTGGGTTGAGACACACAGTAAGTCCACCTTTTTTAGACCTAGGAAGAGGTGAGGTGTTAACTGTTTTCTGGTTTGGGTTTTTTTTTAAAGGGGAATTAAAAGAATATACCCTATGTAAATGCAGCCTTAGAGGAATGCTGAATTCATGTCAGGAGTACGTTCTGCAGAATGCCTGAGTTTGTGGTGCCGTGATTGATCCTGTCTTCCTTCTAAAGTGAATTCTCTACGAAAAGGTCTGCACTGAATACGGAGCTACAGATTGCTTGGAAAAGAACGTAGAGCTCAGTTCCATTTTGGTGCATCCGAATGCGGGACAGCACAGTTAAGTGGGGTGGGGAGGAGGTTGGTGATATGACCAGATGTTTGATTTCATGCCTTAGAGCAAAAGCCATCAGCTTCCCTCAGTTTGTCCGTGTAAATGGCTCGAGGCTTACACAGGGCATAAGCCTCAAAGATATAATTCCTCCATTCCAGTGCACGGTAAACTTCTAGCCACGTCCAAAACAAGGAAGTTGCAGACTACCGCATTTAGCAGTGCTAATAAATTACTTCCTTAGGGATGGCAGACAGGGAATCCTTTAGCAGTGGAGTATACTTCCTCTAAAATACAGTGAATTGTTTGTGATAAGGCTTTTGGGTACAAAATGGGGGTGGAGTGGCTGACAACTGAAAAAATATCACCAAATCCAAAAGGAAAAGTTCTTGGAAAATACATAAAGTTCACAAGGGTTAGGCATTCCCCTTTTGGGTTTTCTCGGAGGAAGGGCTATGAAACTGGGCTCATCTGTATACAGGCTTGAATTTTTGGTTTTAAAAGGAAGTGTCTACGCAGCCGAGGCTTACTGTAGGAAATACTTCATTTGTATGTACATTTGCTGTAAATAAACAGGAGGCTGTATATTTTTGCAGTTGCTGATCCACACTGAAACAGAAGTCTCTTGCTTCTGCATATGAAGAATAAAAGTTTTCATAGATATTAGTGGTTTCATTTGGGAATTAGAAAATTTTACATTCTCTCCCAGGTAACATAGTTCTCTCAATGTAAACTTGGAACCTAAGTCTTACTTAATTGTTTCGAAAGAGACATGTCTGAGAAATAGCTGTATTGATTTCTTATATTGATAGTAAGATCAATTATTTAAAAGGTAGTCCTCTGAGCTACAACTAAGGAATATTTAGACCCAAATTATTATCATATAGAAATAGATGACCTAAAACAAAAAATGGTTTCTTCATAATGTTCTTCCACTGTTAACACTGACACCACTATACAGTATTTATAAAAATAGAAGTTGGGAAGGAGAATGTTATTTTTTCAAAATTGAATTGCTGCATTTCCCAAACTTTGGGATTTTTGAAAGGGAGACGAATCTGAACATTCACTAGGAGCACAAATTTGAAGGAGGGGGAAAAAACATTATTTTACAGAGCTTTTGAAAGTCGTGCATGTCTGCCTTTTACTTTCAGTGTTGACGCCAACATAGACTGTCTTATGTAATTTTTTCCCAAAGCCCTTGAGTCTGCGTCGCCTGTGCGATCCGATCCCTGGCGTCCAGTGTGTGTTAGACGTCATTGAAGGCGGGTGCGTGTGGGCGCGCTGCTGTTCTATTCATGTAAGAACCTCGTAAATGAGTTTTAGAGGAATAACTTAAGTGTGTCGCAAGTCACAAAACCTTGTTAATCAAATAGAAGTTTTCGTTTTTTCCCCCAGGATGTGGTGTAAATAAAGAAATGTAAGAAGTTCTGTTCTATAACTGCTCTATTAACATAGTTTTTAAACATTAAAATCATGATCTCAAACTCTGAATTTTGTGCTCGTTCTTTTGGGATGCCGTACTAAAACGGGGGGATGTTTGAGGACTTACTGTCCACTCCATTCAGGACGGCTGGAGACAGACGTACACACACTCATCTGTGTTCTAGGACCCTGATGTTCACACGTGTCATCTGTCCGAAACACGGTACATCCTTCTCCCCTCTTCATAGTCAGAAGGTTGAACATAACAGTCTAAACTCAGGTTCATCTTTACAAATACCGTTTTCTGCTGTAGGTTGGAGGAGGGACCCTAGTCTTCCTCTACCTGCATTACGGCCGCCCGTAAAGTAGGACATTCCAGCTGCATTTCTACTTGTCTGGGAATGATTGAGGGGAAAGCTCCTCGGCCTGGCCTGTTCTCGTCCACCACCAGCTCCGTTGCATGGATTGGGAAAGCTTTATCCAACTAGCGAGGTGGCCAGAGCCTAACGCCCAGACCCCTCCTGTGGGCAGAGTCAGCACGGGAACCAGTGTGCCTCCAGGCGCACCTGGGGGTGTCAGCCCGTTCTTCCAGGCTACCCCAGTGCAGACCTGGGTCTCAAGGTGCATTCTGTTTGTATTTCATAACTGACCAAAACTCCAGGGGCAAAGGTTACATGAGTAACCTTTCAAACCCAAGATCGCTTTCAAACCCAAGCAGTTAAGAGTGCCCACACCCAAATGACTGCTGCAGGTTTTCCTCTAAATCGACAGGTCCCCAGTCCTGCTGTGCCTCTGATGGTTCTGACTTCTTCCACTATGGCTCCAGGAGTGTCTGCTGCCACTGTTCCACTCTGCCCTGTTGCACACTTCTCCATCTGGGTAAGGGTTAGTCTCCTCTCCTGTGGATAAACTACAGACTCACTGGTAACTTTGCAACGCAAAAGGCCTGTTTGCTTACCTGCCAGATTTATAGTTGTGTCCTGCCTTGTTAGCATAGTCTGGGAGGGATTAATGAGGCCCAAATACCAAGGACAGTTTCTTTGTATACCAATGTTTCACCTTTCATTAGTTTAAATTTTAGACTAACCCAAATTTATAGGAGAATCCATTCTTCAGTAGGGTCAATGCAACATTAAAATAACCTGGCATCAAAATGTATTATAAAGCTATAATACTTGAAACAGATTTATATAGATTGTGGAAATAAAGAGATAGGACATAATAGAGAACACACATATATATAAAGGCCCAAATGACACCAGAAAAGTGGCCTTTCAAGTCAATGGGGAAAATAAGGGTTACTCAGTGAACAGTGAGAAAAATGACTACCAATTTTTTTAAACAAGGCCAGGAAAGTTTAATTGCATTTCCTAACATTACAGAGCTAATGTTAAAAGGTAATGACTAGCTTTTTGAAGAAAATAAAGTTAGACTCCTATACCATCCCTTATATTTGGAGAAAGCTCAAATATATTAGACTTTAAACATGATACATAAATACGTCCTTTTTTTTTTTACAAATGTACATCTATTACTCAAAGAAGTGTCAAAAATTTTATGTAGCTCATTATTAATGAAGGAACAAGTAAGATGTTTAAAAATAATTCAAAGGAGAATTCAAGGAACAGCACAGACGAGCAATCAAGGGCGCTGAAATGAATTCTCACAGATGCAAGAGTGGCCTTCACAGGGGGTAACCAACTGCATCTCAGCAGGCAGTGTGATGCAACAATAATCGTTTTCCTAAAATTTACAGAATCATAAAAGAGCTCAAACCCCCACCCCCAAGGAGTGAGTGGGGTGCCAACATCTGTATAGAATCAGATAACCTAGAAGGGACACATAGTATTGCATAGAAAAGTCACCAGTCGTCGTTTGGCCTCTCCAATGTTTTCCACTTTCTTTGTGAATATAAAATTTCAAAGATTATTCTTGGCCTTAACAAAAAAGGCTGGTGTTATTAGGTCTAGCCTGATTATTTTGCATAGGTCCAACAAATGTTAATTAACCTACAGGCTTCCTTGGGTTTGCTTTGTAATCTGGAGGGTTGGACACTTTGTAGCCACAGAGTCACACTTTTACAGATCTATTATTTGCTAGCTCAAGGCCAGGAAAGCAAGCCCAGGAAATTCCCCTGTGTGTCACCAGCAGTGTCTATAAATTCAGAGGAGTTCCTCTGTCCTTGAGTTCACCAAAATTTGCTAAGATTCCTGGCCTGAAAAGAAGTGCCCTTTCTTACCACCCATCCGAGGTAAGGTTGGTAGCAGGCCCGCTTCCCTGGGATGGTTTTGTACTCATCTGCTCCATAATGAAAAGAACCTTTGCTCCTTAGAGTTGTTTGACATACTGATTAAATGAACATCATTCTCAAATATGCCATTCAAAAAAAAAAAAAAAACCATGGTTACATAATCAATTTTTTTTAAATGTATACTGGTAGAAATAAAAAGTTCTTATTGTACCTATGCAAATAATAATATTGTTTAAAAAGTAAGCAAATAAAATTTTAATTTGGAGGGGCAATGAAAGGAAATTCAGTGAGAAGCTGAAAAAAGTTTCATTTCACTTTACAAAAGCAGAGTCCACTGAATTGTTGCAGATTAAAGATACCTTAAGAAGAAAGAGAAATGCCCTACATATCCAGAAAATAGGGCGTTAAAACAGCCTCAACACAATCACAGCAAATTTCCTTCATTCATTCACAGTAATCAGCTCATTCCATCCTGTGTAATTCTGTTCTGCTGGATCTTGGGTTAGCATTCTGCTTTCATAAAGTTGTCTGCTTCTGGACCAAAAAGAGTCCTGGAAATCCACACTCACTCCACACGCAGCCTGAAAGTTGTCCACGTGATGTCAGCTCAGAAGCTTGTACCCAAGAGTCGATGCCTCGAAATGTCCATCGTTTCATGAACTTGGCACAGGCATTTTCCATGAGACTCTGGGGCTGTGTCTTTGCTCAAGAACCGGACTCTGGCCCTGGCTGGTGTAGCTCATTGGATTGAACACGGGCCTGTGAAGCAAAGGGTCACTGGTTCGATTCCCAGTCAGGGCACATGCCTGGGTTGCAGACCAGGTCCCCAGTAGGGGACACATGAGAGGCAACCACACACTGATGTTTCTCTCCTACTCTTTCTCCTTCCCATCCCCTCTCTCTAAAAATAAATAAATAAAATATTTTTAAAAAGAACCAGATTCTGGCCTGTAGCTTACAGCACAGCCTCAGGCAAGTTTCAGAAAGCAGAAACCTATTTAATAAAATGACTGACAGGCTGTGGTTAATCTATTATAGTAACCAATGGTTATCCATGCTATCGTAGGCATGAATTCTATCATAGGTATCTTTCCAGATAATCTTGAAGAGCTGTGTAGTATTCCACTGAAAGGTCACCTAGTAATCTGTGCACATTTCAGTCTCTCACAATTTCCCTGTCATTCTCTCTATCTATACCTCATCTGTATACTAACTTGGAGAGGGGAAGGCTTTTCTTGGTATAAAACACAGGCGTCACAAAGGATGATCAATTAATTGATAAATACTTTAAAACTCTATGACTTACAATAGTACCAAAGTGCAAAAAAAAAAAAGCCCAAAGAAACAAAACTAACATTTGCAGCACATATGTTGCAAATGATATGACCTGACTCTCAAGTTTTAGGCCTAAATCATTCAAATTATTTCCATGTCAAATTAACAAGATGCCCAACACCTCTTTCTCAATACTCCCACCTCCAAATTGTCCATGAACTCCAGAGGTGCCTGCTTCAGAAGCCCTGGCAAAGGAGGGTGGACTGGTGAACTTAATCAGTTCACAGCAGGCTTCTTTCCCGAGCAGGGAAGCTTGTCTCTGCCTGCCACACAGTATCACCGTTGAACCCTGGCTCTGCACAATCTGTTACATCTGTGCTCCGCTGCAATCCTGCCCTCCCAGGCCCACCACTCTATGGCTGCCCTGATGGAGGAAAAATGACCCTAATCTACATACTGCTATGGTGGCTTGTCACCTTAGCACCCAAGCAAAGAAGGGCACCTCAATTTGTTCCCAATGCATGCCCTCCAGGCTGTCTGGCTCAGAGGGGGCTCCACGTGTAGCTGCCCTCTGTATCAGAGCCAACCGTCTCCCTTTCCCCAACCCCAGGCCATTTGATTGATACCAGTCCCAGGTCTGGACTTCAGACTTCCCTCACGGTGAGTTCCTCTTTGCGGACCTTAGGACTGTTCCCTGCCCCTTTCTGAGGTCATCTCAATCGGCGAGAGGGGGTCTAAAACTAGTGAAACTCTGAAGGGAAGGAACTGGTGACAGACTCAACACTACATCCCTGGTGTAGTCACACTGGCTACATCCCTGGTGCCTCTGCACACTGCCTGACCCTCTCATTGTTCCAGTGCACCAAGGGCAGTGCGGCTTCGGACTGCCACGAAACCACAAAAATGTTCCCGTCACATTCTTCCCTTGGGGTGGTGCCTGCCTGTTTGGCTCCTATTTAGAACTTAAGAGGGCCCATTTGACTAACTTTTCCTTGTTTAAAAGTGACTAAATTGTCTCTTCAAAGAAGCACTTAGAAGCTTCTTAAAGTTCTGCCAACACAGTGCTTGGCTAATAACATAGAGCTAATCTGCTTAACCAATTAAGAGCTTTTAAAAATCACTATACAAAATTAAAAACCTCATAGAAAAATGGGTTACAAAATATAAAGGGACCTACCAGAAAAAGAAATAAACACGTAGAAAGGTGTTAATCTAACTCATAAGTTAAAAAAAAAAATTAGAACATCTAAGTATACCTTTAAAGTTTTTTCCTTTCACATTGGCAAAGATTATAGTTTTGGTAGGGGTTATAAAGATTATAGTTTTGTAAGAAACTGCCATATTCATGTGCAGTCGATGAGAGTAAATTGTTGCAACATTTTTTGGAGAGAAATTTGGCAATAGCTACTCATTTTATAAATGCTTTTAACTTTTTGCCCCACCAATTCCACGCCTGTGAATTTTTCTCACTCACAAGAAGGTACAAGCTATGAACACTGCGCCGTTAGATTCTCTTATCTCCTCACCTCAGCTCACCTTCCAGTCTCTTCTTCCACTTTTTCTATTGTCCCGTGTGCCGTTTCCTCGCCTCTTCTCTTTACTTCATAAGCTCTTGCGCAATTTTCATTTGAACAGTCCTCCCCACGAAACCCACCCCCAGTCCCTGTTTCCACATCCAGGCTCCCACTTAGCCCAGCCCCATGTCACAGGGGAAACTAGAGACATTTCTTGATCGTACGCATCAGAAAATTTTAATTGGTAGATCCCTGTTCAACCACAACTTGATTCTTCATAGCTAGTTCCAAAGTGGTGAGTTTTATGCATTTTATGAACTTATGACTGCTTTAAAAACTAATTATGCCAGATTCCTTTTCAGGCCAATTAAATCATAATCTATCATGACCGTCTATCAATCTGACATCTCCTGCATAGCCAAAGATGTTTCAAAAACTATCCAAAACTTAGAACTAAGACAGGATGTGGTATCGAACGGGGACATTATTTATCGGGGCCAACTATGGATTATTTAATCGTCTAGAGGACTGTATTTTTGCTTGATATGCTGTTTACTATTTACTAAAGACCCCAATTTTGTAATAAATCTATAAGTTGTAATATGTAAATATTACACATAATATTTAAATTAACATGTAATTGCATATTTGTACATGTAGTTTGTAATACATAACTGCATGATTACAATGTAATATATAGTATATAAATGTTACTTATTATAAAATGCAAACATTACATGTCAAGTGTTAACTTAAGATTTTTGTCTAGTTGAGATGCAAATGATTTCTGTCCAGCAAAAATATAACCTCAAGAGCTTTGTATCTAATTTCACAGTCTTATTCAATCATTCCTCTTTAAATATCAGTAAACCACCACTTTCTCAAAATACCCCTTACTCTGGTTTTACCATTTACTTCAGGTTGGTTGTGTGTTATCTTTGGCTTATTATTTTTATGAATAAAAATAAAATGTTCCCTCTAGACATTAAATTCTCATCTCTGTTATGACATTTTATGTTGTCATACTCACTGCCCTCCTAGCCTATGATATTATTTTTTATATTTGATTCTCAGCCTTTTATTTATAATATGAACACTCTGGACACAGAATAATTTTTTGATGCTTTTTTTGTGGGCACAATACATCTTATTTGGAGAAAATATTGTAATTCCAGTTTTCAAACACATCCTGCAAGCCAAACAGAATGGCCTGAGAGCAGGATGGTCCTGGCCACGAGCTGGTCTCCTTCTCCTCAGTGGGGCAGTTGGAAGCAAACTAGGTCTCTAACGACAGCCCAGTGCTTAAAAATCGGGCATCAGAGGATGGATTCTGTACTGTCCCCACCCTTTGAAAAGATGTCTCCTCTCAGTCGTTTAGAAGCCGACCTTTTTGCCTGGGTAAGCAGCTGGCTTTCACTTCTCGAACATCAAAGTTTATATTTGAGGCAAAGGATTCTCTTCTGATGGAACAGCTTGATGATCTGAGAGAGTATGAGGGAAAGTGGGAGATCTACTTTCCATTATAGTTTTCAAAGACTCCCTTTGGCAGTCAGGCGATGTCTTTATTCCTGGCTCTTTTCTCAGAGATTTCCGATGGAGCCCGCTCTGCGCACTGTGTGCCTGAGGATTCAGCATCCCCACCTCCCTTCCCCCACACGGCCCAGTGGCTGAGGGACGTGATGCACAGAGAGCTCAGCGACCTTGTCCTGAGAGCTGGCTCGGAGGGGCGCCCACCCTCTCCCTCTGCAGAGCTCGCCTGTGGGATGGAGCGTTTCCCTCCAGACTTAACACTGCACCATTCCTTGCTAGGCAGCTTCCCTTCCAAGCCTCACTCCCTGGCCCCTTGTGTCTTCATCTTAGAAACATCTCCTAATAAATCACTTTTACACAAATTCCATCTCAAGATGTTCTTCTGGGGAGCCTGACCTGAAACACTCAGTTTGTTTCAGCCCACAATGTGTACGATGTATGTTAAATGACCTGAGCTTTTTGAGCTTTGTTGACACATCAAAATCCTGGGGGTTTTATTTTTTGTCTTGGGAGCATAGGGGATCCGGCCTTCGCTAAGTCCTACAAATCTTCTCCCCCTCACCCAAAATCAAACCAACAATATTCCTCCAGGAATAAAATGTCCTCATCAATTTTCCAAGGTTCTTTCTCAGAGTGGGGCAGCCACAGAACAAACCGTGCAGAACAGTGTTCTGTCAGCAGGGCCCATTTCACATGGTGGGATTTCTGAACATTCTCAGCAACCCCGCTCAGCCCCCGCTCAGCCCCCTCGCAGACTCCACCGAAGACTCTCCCAGGACATTTTGAAATAAGACCCTCGGGGGGAACTCTGCAGTGTTTGTGTGTGTTATGTGGAGTGAATGGCAAACACTGCACTACCTTCAAATTGGAAATGGCCAACTAAACAGTCTTCGGGTCCTAGCTTAAGCCATGCCATGTCGCTGTCTATTCAAAATCTTCCAGTGGCTTCCCATGTCGCTCACAGCACTAAAGCCTTCCCCTACCTGGTCTTCCCAGGATCTCTTCCTCCCGACCGACCATCCCCACTCCAAACTGGTCTTCTTGTTCCTTGGGCGTACCAAGCCTACCCTGACCTCAGTGCCTTTGGACTCACTATTTCCCCTGCTGCTACAATCTTCCCACAGTCATCCACTTGGCGGTTACCCTCATGACCTCCAGGCCCCTTCTCAAATGCCACCTCATCCCTAAGACCTTCTCCACCATTCTATGAAAACAGCAATCCTCCTACCCGTAGCTCCCACCTCTCACTCCCTATATCCCTCAGCTTGCTTGGATCCTATTGCCAGAAACCTTCTCTCTCTCTGAGAGGCTTCGCTTTGCTTCTTTGTGTATGGTCTGTCTATCCTTATCTACAATGTAATTCCGTGAAGACAGGGTTTATGTCTATTTTGTTCACTGCTATATCCCCAGTACCTGGAACAGGGTAGGCATACGATAAATATTTGTTACATGAGTGAATGAATAAATTAAAGAATTGGCATTAACTCACTTTCCCTTCTGAAGTGTAATAATCAGACACAGCATTCAATATCACGCTCCCAGATTTGATTTTCTCCCCCTTTACAATTTTTAAATTTTTACTTTAAAACATTTTTCTTTGTAGATTTCTTAAAATTATAAGCTCCTCCTTTCCACAAGTCAAATATTACAGACATGCACCAAGAAATGGTTGATAATCTGCTCTTACAACCCAGCACGCCGGAGTAGCCACAACGAACAGCTTTTCCTCACACGCGCATGCGCCCACAGAGGTGCAGGGCTGACTGTGTGCGTGGACTCCCAGACCGACACGGAACGTCAGAAGTGCATTCAGCACGGAGGTCACGGCGAGATGCTAAAGTCAGACTGTCTGGATTCAAACTAGACTCTACAAGCTCAGACATGTTACTTAATACCTTGAGGCCTGGTTTTGCCTTTGTAAAATGGAAGTAATAACGAGACCTTTTCACAGACTTGCTCTGAGGATTAGGTGACTTAATTAAAACAACAACAAAAGCTGGAGTAGTATACGTTGTACTGTGGGCGCAAAGTAAATTATCTAATTTTCCCCCCACTTAACAACTGATCTTGGCTATCCCTCCAAAACAGTACCTGTAGATTTACCTCATTCTGGGAATAGTTGCATGGCATTCCCTAATATGAGTAAGCCGTCGTAATTTTTTTCAGTCTTTCTCCCATTGACAGACATACAGATTTTTACAGTTTTTACCAGTACATCTAGTGCTACAATAAACACCCATGACTGCAAGTCCTTGTAAATTGGTATATTATTTTTTTAGGATAAGAATTCTAAAAGTGAGATTGCTGGGCCAAAATGTCTGTGCTTATTTAATTTTAATATCATAAAATCAGTTTACAAACTATTAGTTATAATCCACATGCCCACGAATAACAATATGACTGCCCCTTTTCTTCTGCATCTTCACCAGAACTGAATGCTGTGACATGTTTAAAGTTTTACCAAAAAATAGGAACTTGTTTTTATTTTAAATACCTAACTATTAATGAAATTGAGCATTCTGACATATATTTATTCTCAGTTTTCTTTTCCTTTCCTATGGAATGCCTGTTCATATTCTTTATCCACTGTTCAATAGAGTTGTTTGTCTTTTTCTTATCAATATGTATAGAAGGGACAAAGGAACATCTTGTTTATTACATGCGTTATAAAATATTTTTTCTTTATCTGTTGGCGCTTCCAGCCAAGATGGAGGTATAGGTAAATACACTTTGCCTCATTGCTCAACCAAAAGAAGGACAACACCAATTTAAAAACCAAAAACAACCAGAACTGCAAAAAATTGAATGGTATGGAAGTCCAACAACCAAGAAGTTAAAGAAGAAACATTCATGGAAACTGGTAGGAGGGGTGGAGACGGGTAGTCAGGGCAGAGAGGATGCACGGCAAGGTAATAGACCAGGTGGTCCCACATTTGCGTGCTGCTAAACTGGGAGGAAAAACTCAGGAGTGAGACAGACCATGCAACCCAGGTTTCCAATGCTGGCTACAGCCTCAGAACCTCTGGCTGTAAAAATCTGTGGGGGTTGCAGTGGTGGGAGGAACTTTCAGTCTCACGAAAGAGTTCATTGGAGAGACCCACAGGGTCCTGGAATGTACACAAACCCACCCACCTGGGAATCAGCACCGGAAGGGCCCGATTTGCTTATGGGTAGCAGGAGAAGTGACTCAAAGCCAGCCAAAAGCTGAGAAAGCGCCATTGTTCCCTCTCTGACCCCTCCCCCACATACAGCACCATAACACAGTAGCCTGGGTTGCTTTGCCCTGGCAATACATAAGGCTCCATCCCTTACAATGTAACAGGTGTGCCAAAACAAAGAAATATGGCCCAAATGAAAGAACAGATCAAAACTGCAGAAAAAGAACTAAGCAATGAAGAGATAGCCAACCTCTCAGGTGCAGAGTTCAAAACACTAGTAATCAGGATGTTCACAGAAATGATTGAGTACAGATGCAAAACAGAGGAAGAGGTGAAGGCTATGCAAAGGGAAATAAAGAAAAATGTGCAGGGAACCAACAGTGAAGGGAAGGAAACTGGGACTCAAATCAACAGTTTGGAACAGAAGGAAGAAAGAAACATTCAACCAGAACAGAATGAAGAACAAGAATTCAAAAAAATGAGGAGAGGCTTAGGAACCTCTGGAACAAATTTAAATGTTCCAACATCTGAATCATAGGGGTGCCAGAAAGATAAGAGGAAAAGCAAGAAATTGAAAACTTATTTGAAAACATAATGAAGGAGAACTTTCCCAATCTGGCAAAGAAATAGACTTCCAGGAAGTCCAGGAAGCCCAGAGAGTCCCAAGGAAATTGAACCTAAGGAGGAACACACCAAGATATTTCAAAATTATATTATCTAAGATTAAAGATAAGGAAAGAATCTTAAAAGCAGTAAGAGAAAAGGAGACAGTTACCTACAAAGGAGTATCCATAAGGCTATCAGCTGATTTCTCAAAAGAAACCTTATAGGCAAGAAGGGGCTGGAAAGAAGTATTCCAAGTCATGAAAGGCAAGGACCTACACCCAAGACTGCTCTATCCAGCAAAGTTTTCATTTAGAATGGAAGGGCAGACAAAGCGCTTCTCAGATAAGGTCAAGTTAAAAGAGTTCGTCATCATTAAGCCCTTATTATATGAAATGTTAAAGGGACTTATCTAAGAAAAAGAAGAAGATCAAAAACTATGAACAGTAAAATGCCAGCAAATTCATAACTATCAACAACTGAACCTAAAAAACAAAAACAAACTGAGCAAACAACTAGAACAGGAACAGAATCATGGAAGTGAAGATCATAGGGAGGGTTATCAGCGGGGAGCGGGTGGGGAGAATGGGGCAAAATGCACATGGATAAGAAGCATAGATGGCAGGTACAAAACAGGGGAGGTTAGGAACAGTGTGGGAAACGAAGAAGCCAAGGAGCTTGTATGTACGACCCATGGACAGGAACTAAGAGGGGGTGCTGGTGGGTGGGCGGGTGCAGGATGGAGGGGAATAAAGGGGAGGAAAAAATGGATCACTTGTAATAGCATAATCAATAAAATATACTTTAAAAATTAAAAAGGTATTTTTCATCTATGATACGATAGTTTTCATTGGTTTTGAGACTCTATGATAGCTTGCATCCGTTCATTTCCTGCTTTTGTATAGTCAAATGTAGCTACCTTTATTTACTATATGGTTTTAGTTTTTCCATATTTCTAGTCTTTATCAAGAAATTCTCTCTTAGCACCTGGTAATAAGAGCATCTTCTTAAACTTCATCTAAAGTGTTCACTATTGTAGCCCTGGCTGGTGTGGCTCAGTTGTTGGAGCACCGTCCCGTAACTGAAGGTTTGAGGGTTCAGTCCCCGGTCAGGGCGCATGCCTAGGTTGTGGGTGCGGTCCCTGGTCCGGGACACACGTGGTCACCAGTCCTGATGCGCACAGGAGGCAGCCCACCAACACTTCTCTCTCCCATCGATGTTTCTCTCTCTCCCACCCTCTCTCTAAAAAGCAATGACAAAAAATGGCCTCAGATGAGAATAAAGGAAAAGTGTTTATTATTTTATTTATAACATTTAAGATCTTCAGTCCATCTGAAGAACTGAGGTATAGTTGTGCAGGTATGTGAGCTGAGAGCATAACTTTTCTGGTAGACGAATGCAATTAAGTCCACACTGTGTATTACATGAACCACGCTTTGTTCATTTTTATTAAGTTTGTAAGTAAACCTTGATCTGCCCCCAGGCTTCCTATTCTATCCTTCCTAGTAATTTTTCTGTTCCTGTGATAAAACTATCTGAATTCCAACCATTTAATTTTCGTTTTTTTTTTTTTTTTTGGTTTCCAAACATTTTCAATTTACTTAACTCATTATCTTTTTTAAAAATGTTTTTGAGGTATAACTGACAAGTAAAATTGTGAGATGTTTAAAATATACACCACGGTGATTCAGTATACGCACACACTGTGAAAGGATCCCTCCCACCTCGTTGACGAACACGCGTGTCACCTGCTCTGTTTACCCCTGCAGTGCACGTGTGAGAGCACGCGCATCCCGCTCTCCGAGTGAAATCCAGTTATGCAACACCGTGCTGCCAACTACATCCACATCTGTTTTATGTGTCATCATTGCTAAGGCAAGGCTCTCTAAATCCTTCTTTAAAAAATTATCGGTCACTTTTAGATATTTAATCTTCTATCTTGATTCTAAAATAATTTTCCCTGTTTTTTTTAAAAAGAATTTTCGGATTCACATTGGAAGAGCAGTCCATTGATGTTATTTATATGAGAGGAATAGACATTTTTTATATTGCATTTTCTCCCCATCCAAAACAAAAATGTCTTTCAGTTTATGAAGGTCTTATTTCAAACCTTTCAGAAAGATTTTACAGTCCACTTTATAAAGGTCCTGTTCCTTCCTTTAAAAATTTACTCCTAAGAATTTTACAATTTTTGTAACTCTTATAAACCGAATGTTTTCCCCATCTCCATTTGTAACTAACTACCAGCAGACCCCAGATCCCTTATTTTGCTGCCAGTAGAAGTGCCTCCTTCTCACCATTATTAAAGTACCACTGGCATTCTTTTTTTCTTTTAAAGTTTATCATTGCTCTAGCTCTAAAAAATTGCAGTACGTTTGCAAAGCTATTTCTGCTTTATATCATGCGCTTTATATTTGACTTAGGGTTTTCCTTTGCCAGTAACTTTAACATGATGCTTGTGTTTAGCTATGAACCAAAAAGGTATTTTGCAAATACTTATGAGAAGGGACTCTAGGTATGCAGAATCTGGAGTTGCATGGAAGACTATTTGGAAAGAACTGCTGTGTGAACTAGTAGCTGCCACTTTTACTGTGTCTGTTCATAAACCCTCCCTTTGGTCGTATATTCATAACTCAGTCCTCTGGCTCTGGGTGAAATGACTCCCTCGTGGCAGGAACAGACAGGGAGGGAGAATGATGCTGCATGAGGACAGGCTCTTGGAGGAAGCCGACAGCTGCCAAGGCTGACGTGGAAGGTGTGGAGAGGTGAGGGAGGCCCAGAGGCAGTGTCACTGCGGCTTCAGGGAAAAGCTAGAGTCCAGTGGCCTGGCTCCTCCTAGTGGTGAAACTGCAACAGGAACTCAGAAGTGATTCCCATTTCCGGCCGACCATACACACATGAACCAGGAAAGGCCTCCAACCTCTCCCTTATTTACACCTTGATAATCTCAGGTGGTCTTAAATAAAAACACATGTTGATGATTCCCATATTTGTCTCTCTCTTGAACTCTAAGCTCATGTACTCAAATGCCTCTCCAACATCTCTACTTAGATTTCTGGCATTTCTAAAACAAATGTCTGGATTTCTTCCCATTCCGTAAACATTCTCCATCCACAGTCCTCCCCCCCTCAGCCGATATCAACTCCAGTCTCCTTGTAGCTCACACAAAATTTTAGTTATTCTTGACTTTCCCCGCCATCCCCTCTTATTTTATGCGTTTCTGCCATCCTTTTGTTCCATCTGTTCCAGCTACACTGGCTTCCTGCCTGTTCTTTGAACACGCAAGCCACACCCTGCTGTGGGGTCTTGGCTCTCAGGCCAGAGCGGTCCCACAAATAGCCTCTGGCTAACTCCCTCCCACTCTAAACCCTTGCACAATTCTCACTTCCTTAATAAGGCTTACCCTGACCCCTCTCTGTAATACCGCAGCTCACACACACGTCCCCTGCTCTATTTTCACATCTTCTAATAACATTTATTGCTTAATGATATTCATTGTCTGTTGTCTATCTCCCTTGTTAGAATATAAGCCCTGTAAGTCAGGGGTCTTTGTGTTGTGTTCACTGATGTTTCCCAAGTGCTTAGAACCACGCCCGGCACACAGTAGGCACTCAAATATTGAGCATGTACTCAAATATTGTTGAATGGATGGAAGGTGATTTAAATTTTAAATCCTGCTGGTTTGGGGTAGGCATCTACATCTGTTCACATCCTACTTGACTCAGAAAAAACAGGGTCAGGAACTGGGCCAGGTCAGAGCTTATGGAGGGAGACTACCTCAAAGGATCTGGATAGGAGAGTCCAGTCAGGGCAAAGGCAGGTGTAGGGAAAGGCAGAAGATGGCCAGCAGTTCCCCACCCGCCCCGACCTTGGAGCAGAGTGAGGCTCAGCTGAGACCTCCCTTGTCAGGCATGATTGGAGCTCAGACGGTTCTACATGGTCCAGATGAGAAGAAAGCAAGGTCCAGGGTCCATTCATAGACCAGACTAAACAAGCCTTGGCTAATGACCGAATAAGCATCTCAGCATACATCTGTGGGAGATATTGAGTCTAGAAATTGTAGGTGTGTACATGTGTGTGCAGAGTGTTGTCGCTGCCCCCCACCTTTACCTGAATGTAGTTTATATAATCCAGAGCTGGGTGGGGAAATAATAGGTAAGCCCCACACCAAGTGTGGGTTTTAAAGATTCTCTGCTCAGGGTTCTCTGACCAAATTTTATAAATTTTCACTCCCTGAAGAAGTTTTATACTAGCATCTACAGACAGTTCTTCTTTATGGCTTGGTTGTCTTTCAAGGTGTGGTCCATAGGATGTCTCTTAAAAATGTAAACTCCCGAGTCCCTCCCAGACCTACTGAACGCTGCGGCAGGGCCCGGCCTCTGCACCCTCAGTCAGGCCCCTCTTGGGCTCCGATCGATGCACGCTGGGGTCTGAGCGCCACCCCTGCTGGGGAAGGGCTCATGCTCCAGTGTAAATCGTCCATGCCGCCTTACCTTTTATTCTGTGTCTCAACTCTTAACTTCACTGTTGGAGAACACCTAAAAAGACTATTCTGAAAACAATCAATCCATGTTTGGAACTGACTGGGAGGCTAGGGATGGAATGTGCCTGATCCAGTGATTCCTGGGACCATTTTATCTTACTTGCCTTCCTTTTAGGTAGGGGATTAGAGGCATCATCCCACGTCCCAACCAGGCACACGGATCTCTGTGTTCTTCTAGTCTGGCTTTCGCTGAATGTCCACACTGCCTCATTTTCAACTCCAGACCAATAATTTCTTTGAATTTAAGGGTCGTCTCTGGACAAAGTGAATGGTTTCACATCAAATACAGCAATACAGCAGAACTTGAGGCTAAAACATGCCTCAAAATACCTGTTAGCTCAAGAGAAAAGGGGCCAGGCTGACCGTTGTCTATAATATCGTCCGTTACCTAGAACAGCGCACCATGAACCACAGACCTTGGCCGTGCCTCCTCGCAGACCAGCCCATGGGCTGAGCAGCGAACAGGTCCAAGGTCGTATCTAAGGCAGTATCACTCGGTGTAATTTGAACAAATAGTTAAATATTCTTAAGATCTTCCGGAGTATTTCTTAAAGATAAATTCAATAGAGGAAGTTTAGGTAACATAATTTCTAACATTTCAGCTTCTCTTTAAAATGAAATGATTCAGCTTGCATCAAAGGGGCCTTCAAAGGAAGAACTTTTTGCCCAATTCATCTGTCTTATCATTGAAGTTTAAAAAAAATTCAGCAGTGTTGGGGATAGTTCCAACCAGGCCCTTTTGGGGTGTTGGGCTATCTCATTTTCTAGATGATATCTCAAGTACCTCTGACTACCAAGCAAAATTCAAAAAGCCTCTTAGTGAACAGAAAACTTTCAACGCACCTCGCCTCTTCAGAGCTCCGTTGCTTTTAGAAAGGAGAGTTCTCTTCGCCATCATTTTAGAATGGCACGCTGAAATTTTTATCATTTTGGAGTTCCTATTTATTCTGTATTATTTGTTAGCTTCAAGTTCTCAAAATAGTACTATAAAGAGGGCTATTTTTCCAATTTTCCCAACTTTGGGGGAGGGGGTAAATACTCCGTATATGGGGTGAGGCAACAGGTTTCCAGTTCTTCAGATGGAAAATAATAATTAACAAATAATAATGAAAGAATAAACTCTATGTTTCATGTACTCGCAACTGTAAACCTACTTTTACACCACCCTGTATTTACTAAATCTAGACTAGGACCTCATAACACTGTTTACTACAGAAAGGAGTTTGGTAAGGAGGGCTCATCGTACTGGGCAAGGGAGTAAAGGGAAGTTCACCTGACGAAGGAGGCTGCCCTTCCCAGGTGCTCCCCGCCTACGCCGGTGCCACCACACAGATCCCAAGCAGAACCTGAGATCAAACCTCCACACAGCATGAGAACAAGCTGGGAAACGTGTCCTTTGTCCTGCCCAAAGAGGCGTCCAGCCTGCCCTGCCTTTTAGGAAACTGGCTTGGCCTTCCTTTGAGGGCGCGATCCTTACGTGGTGGGTTAGAGGCAAAGTTCCATTTTGGGGTGCCAAACTGGCCTGAACAAAAATATTCATCAAGGCACCCCATGCTGGGTGGGGCTGGAAGAAAGGGCTTTCCTCTGGAGAGGCGTGGTGTCTGCAGTGCAGTAGACACGCCCCTCCGTCAGCTCCACAAGCACCAATACCATGTTTGATTGGGAGCAAAGATAGATTCGTGTGTGTGTGAGTGTGTGTGTGTGTGTGTGTGTGTGTGTGTGTGTGTGACCTGATCTCTTCCAGGATTCTTCATGTGGTCCAAGGACAAATGGCTTGTCTAGGAGAATGGCTTGTAAGGAGGTAAGAACATGGCTTTGGACTCAGACTGATTCTGAAGTCCTGACTCTGCCACATACAAGCTAAGTGATTTGGGGCAGGTTTCCTTTTCTTTTTTTAAAATATTTTCTTTATTTTCTTTTAGAGAGACGGGAAGGGAGGGAGAAAGAGGGAGAGGAAGTATCAGTGTGCAAGAGCTACATCAATCAGTTGCCTCTCACATGCCCCCAGTGGGGGACCTGGCCTGCAACCCAGGCACATGCCCTGGACTGGGAATTGAACTGGCAACCTCTCGGTTTGCAGACTGGCACTCAGTCCACTGAGCCACACCAGCCAGGCCTGGGGCAGGTTTTGTTCATCTTTCTCAGTCTCAGTTTCCTCAACCATAAAATGGGAACTTATGTCCATCCCACAGAGCAGTTGTGAGGGATTAATGGGACAGCAC
>PVKM010009154.1:0-37493 GCA_004027735.1 Carollia perspicillata | reverse complement strand
AAGGGAGGCTGAAGGTCAAGGGTAAATTCCACAGCTACTACCATTGTGGGGAACTCACTGTTGTTTATGGTTTGGTGGGAGAAACAGAATAGGAAGGGGCGTGCAGGCAGCATTCTAGGGTAACAGCTTTGAAGATTTCACAGTGCAGTTGAGAAATTGGCCAAACCACCCTATAATTTTTATTTATTGATTTCACTCTGCCCCGCTAGGAGAAAGGCAGTTTCTCAAAATTCTTTGTTAGGAGAGGAGGAGGGTATGGTGCAGAAAAAAAAAAAAAAGAGAGAGAGAGTGAATGCTTATTGTTTATGGTTGCTTGTTATTTCATAGGTTTCCTACACACACTCACATACACAGGAGCATGCGAAAAATGGCAAAAGAAAGGGAAGAGCAAGCGATCAACTTGGGATTATCCTATAAAACAGCAACTGGATAAGAAAATGACTGGCAATCAACCTCCTGAGCGGCTCTACCTTGCCTTTAATTCTCCTCTAATCAAAGGGCTGCACGTGCTTGTGAGCTGTGGCAGCAGCCTGGGAGATTATGCAGAGTGACTTCACTCTGAGAAACGTTGGCAGGATTCCTAACCTCATAGCCCGAGGGAGCGTTTCTAAATTTTATGTGTGTTCTTCACCTGAGAGAATTGATACCTTCCAGAGAGGACAAGACAGAGGCTAAACAGACATGCAATAAAATTATCCTCCTCGGATGGGTGAGGAGCCGCCTGATAACTTAGTCTACGCCCACATCAGTCCAGGAGCCGCAGACGCGCGCCTGCAGTCAAGGAGAGCTGAAGGTGGCCGTGCTCGCCGAGGTAGAGCTCCGAAAGTCCCTTTACAGAAGGCAGACCCTCGAAAGGGAAGCCAGATGTGGAACCGTTAGTAATGACCTCTGTCTGTCATTCTGTACTGTTTGCAGATTCCACCACAAGCATGCGTTGTTTTCTTAAATAAAAGCAAATAATAAGCTAATAAAGATACGGGATCAATTTTCACTGACTACCCTTAGAGGAAGCCATGTTTTACCTGCACTTTTGTAAAGATCATATTTGTTTTTCTTTTCTTTTTTTTTAAAGAGTACATTCAGGATGATCAGTGAGTCCATGCATCTGGGTGAATGGGTAAGCAAATGTTAAAGTTGATGTCACCGTTTTGATTATTGCTCATCTTAGAAATTTGGGTTTATAAAATGTATTCTAGTAGAGTATTAAGAAAATCAGGTTATCTTGTGGTCATCACAATTTATGGAACTCTGTCCAGTACCTTCTACTGGATTAGATTTTAGCTCTGCAAACAGTCTTATCTCTTAAGAGCTAGGACCTGAAATTAAATTATAAATTGATACTATCAATAGCAGAAATGTTATCTTGAGCCTGGAAGGCCAGAAAGCTGATTGGATCTCATTCATCACAGATGCAACTTTGCCGGTGATGGCTGTGTTTGGGTGTGAGGGTGTGTTTATGTGCTATAGCCGGAGAGCTGGTTAGCTGAGCCAGTTAACACCGTGCTAATGGAAGCAGTGGGAAATGCTCAATAGCTCTATACGCCAGTTAACTCTGCTTTGTTTAGTCACGATTGATGGTGATTCAGATCCTATGTGTCAGTCTCATATCCCACTGATGATTTCAAATAATTGGACAAACTTTATGCATGAAAACTTAGAGCTATTTTTCTTTTTATAGATTCAAAGAGATGCAAAAAGTTGAGTGGATAAGACACACAGTGTGCTTACGGCCCTTTTCTGAGAATCCACAGAGAATTCGCCGTGGCCACAGTCTCTACACAGAGGGTGTTTAGACACTATGCCTTGTTCCATTTGCCATGGAAATACTAGTATTCTTGAGCTAGACATAAAATGAATGACACTTAAAACCCAACCATTTATAGTCAGTGGCCTTAATAAGAGGGCCCACTATGAGAGCTGGACCTAGAAATTAAAATATCAAATATGGTAAGATCCTCTTTTTTAGAATAAGGCTTTATATATAAAACAGAGAGAGAGACACACACACACACACATGAACGATAAAGAAATGAAGCTTGATAACAGAAAAAAGTTAGCAAGAAGAAGTGATAATCCAGAAAAAATTACGAGGTAGCAGATGCTGTGAATAAGCGAAAATTGTGTGGCAGATTGCAGGGCAGAGAATATTTCCTCGGCAGCAGCCAGCGCACAGGCAGGAGTCGCAGAGAGTAGGTGAGGAACCGTGTGGGGCAGGCCGTGAAGGAAGACTTTCTGCCACTGGAGGCAGAAAGTGGTAGCAAGGTCTTTACAGCCGTGTTGCACACTGAACGGCATTGCTTTTCTTCGCAAGGCCCAACTTTGTTGTGGAGGAAGGGAACCGGAAGTCATTCTAGCCTCTTGGAAGCCTGGCTCTGCAGCTGTTACTAATCTTTCTTGTACCCTTTATAATAAAACCCTGTCACCTGAGGTAACCTGCGGATGGCTTTGCACTTGCTACCTGAAAGGTCCTAACTTGCACATTTGATTTGCATAGAGAAGAGGTTTCATTGCTTTGGGGGTTATTTTGAATATCTGATTTTCATCAAATTTCTTCCAGTCCACATGTGTCACTAGGTTTTACCACCATTTCGGGTGCCATTCAACAGCCTTATATTCAATTCCCGAGAAACAACGAGCTCATCAAACAGAGTCCTTAAATAAATTCAAAATGTTACCGAAAAAATATTCCACTCGCATTTGTCATACATATTAAGTGAAAGCCTTTCATTTTCGGGCATTAAAATAAAAACATCCCTCTGGACTTCAAAATCTAATATAACTAACTGGTAGCATTGACAATGGCTCTGAAGTTGGCACTTGGGAAAGATTTCATACATAACTACGGTGCACATTCAGATCTCGTGGGGACAGCCCATGTGTAGAAGGGCTAGAGACATAGACTTGACTACCTAGTTCACAGGCGACGACCTTGTATTTCCCCACCGGGATGGTATTGGAAACCAAAGTGAGTCATTTTGCCAGTCCATGGTCATGAGGTTGATCAAAACCTTTCCAGCTGTGCATATCATGGGAAGGCTCATTTTATTCAATAGGACCATGTGTACATTGTGTATAACGGAAATCAATAAAAACCAGTTGGGTTTCATGCAGAAACCTATGTATTTATTATGTACTTTGATCTACATGTGTAAAAAGATTAGAATTGGTGATTAAGGATATAAGAATTGGGACACAGAATAATGTGATGAAATGACTTATCACTCTTAATCATAACGTGAAGGTAAAATAAAAATAATCTTCTAACTTAAAAAGTTAAATGAATTTCTTTTCATAAGATAAATTAAAAATTAAAAAAAATTGTGTGTTAAATTCAAAATAATATTTATTTGGTTAATTGCTCCTTCTATTAAAAACTGAGACATAGAATAAATGGTCATTTGTCTTAGCAGGTGTATTCACCCACTGGGGCTGCTACAACAAAAATAGCGTAGACTGGGTGCCGTAAGCAACAAATGTTTATTTCTCAGAGTTCCCATAATTCCCAATGCATCACACCAGAAGATACGTGATTTTGATTTGCTATTACTGGTTATGTTGACTTCAGTCACTTGTTTAAGATGGCATCTGTCAGGGTTCTCCACTGTGAAGTTACAGTGTTCCCCTTGTAATTAATAAGCTCATCGTGGGAAGATAATTTAAGACTCCACAGATATCTTTTCATCATCACCCTTTTGCCATTTAACTTCAGCATCCAGAAATGATTCTTACCTGCAACAGTGGTTTTCAACATTGTTTGACAGATGGTGGGTTTTCTCTTTTCATTATCTATTTTTATTCATTGGAATACTATAGGGAAAAGGTTGTACTTTCTCCCATTTATTTATTTACTAAATTTCCTTTTACTTCCAAATCACACTCTTCCCTTACCCCAGTTATCACCTTTGTTAGGCAATGTCACCTTTTCGTCACAGGGTGCCCAAGAGTTGGTCATGAACATAAAAGTGAGTGGTCTTCTGTCTTTACATATTACTCCGTTCTCCTCCCTTACTTTGTCTTAGGTTGTGTCTTCACTGCTTGGCCTGATGCATTGCTTTGGGTTTCCCAGTTAATTCACTTAATGTGACATTTTTTTAAATCTTCACCTGAGAATGTATTTATTGATTAGAGAGAGAGAGATGTGAGATATGAGAGAGAAACACTGATTGGTTGTTTCTCTCCCATTTGTGCCCTAACCAGAGATCGAACCAGCAACCTAGGTACATGCCCTGACCAGGAATCAAACCTGCAACCTTTTGGTGTACAGGAAGATGCTCCAATCAACTGAGCCATCCAGCTAGGGCTAACGTGACATTTAATTCTTGTCTTTCTGTTGGCCTTGGTTTTCAGTACTGTATTCTCGACTATGTAGTGCCCCCATTTTTAAGCCTGACTTTTACCAGAAAATTCCTCCTACTGTTGAAAAAGTAATTTTATTTAATTCAACAAACTGGAGAGCATGTTGCTGTTACTTTTGATGGTGGGTATTTTGCCTACCAGCTTCTATTCCTTCTTATTTTGTAATGAATTCCATTAGGAGGTGACCTCTTCCCTCTGTGTGAGTAGATTTAGCAGGGTTACCTGAAAAGTCACCTGCATTCCGTAGACAAGGATGGAGATCACCATTCAACTGGGGCTGCCCACACTGTCTCCTGCAGGACTCCTGTTCTGAGTGGGGTGAGGCCAAGGCAAAGAAAGTAAACAGAACAAAAGCAGTGAGAGCGCCTTCATCGTCATGGCAGCGCCCTACAGACACGTCACTCAACTCATGCTAACAGGACATCTGAAGCTCTCCTGGCTTCTGGTGATTTTAGAGCCTACTTCTCTGACCTCCCTTGAAATTTGTGAGTTTTCTAAAATTCCCCCAATAAATACATTGTTTGTACCTTAGCCAGTTTCATTTTCTGTAGCCTGTGGGAAAAGAACCCCCACTCTTCTACTCTCATAAGTACAGGAAAGATTAGTGTTTTTCGTCTGAAGCTAAAGACTCGATTAAAGGAAATACTAGGTACTCTGTTGATGGGCCCTGGATTAATTATAGCAAGGTAAAGAGGCGGACCTTTTCTCATAGCATGCTGACTGTCCCAGGCCATGGAACATTGAGCCATTTTACCTGGCAGAGCTGGGAAAACAACCAGTGCGGACCCAAGTGCCGCAGCTCTCCAGAGATCGACATGTCTCTCTCGTGGGTCTGCTTTCCTGGTTTCCCTCCCTCTGCTCACTGGTTCCTTCGTGTGTCTGCTGAGCTTATACCACGTTGTTTGTGATTACAGAGCTTTACACACTTCTCCTCATTTGATTCTCCCAGAAACGCTAGGGGGTAGACCAGGCAGGAATTATTTATTAGTACACTTATTTTACAGATGCAGAAACTGACCTAAGTTGACTGGCCCCATAGATCATCAGAACTAGGTAATTAGTTTCATTGAACTAAAGAAACATGAATGCAGATAACAATTACCTGTTTTGTTTTAATTTGGTAAACTTTACACTGAGCTCTTTACACTGAGTTTGAACCCTCTTGTCAGGCTCAGGGGTGTGACCTTTCAGTTTGCCGTATCTCCTGTTAGTCATTGATACTCTTGAATCCCCAATCTTTTTTTTTCTTCTTTCCTCAGTGAAAGAAAATAAAGTAACATGGATCTGTATACTTCTCAGCTTCAGGAATTATTGGCTTCCGGATATCTCTAGGCACAGCAGCTTAGTAAATAAGCATCATTTAACTGCTCTGTGCCTCAGCTTCCTCATCTGTAAAATGGGAGCAGCAATAGTACCCCCTCCTCCACGTTCATGTGTGCTAAGTGAATTAATACAAAGCATCTGCAAGAGGTGCTTAGACCTCTGTACAGCATCTGCCTTTGGAACTCATCCAGGCCATCCTCCATTTCTATTTACTCCCCTGATGCCCCTTCTCTATGTCAGGGAAAAGTACCCATTGCCCAGGGCTTGAGGCAAAGAATAAAAGAATGAAGCAGTTAAACAGAAACCAGGGGTAGGAAAATGAGGCTGACAAACGGTGGTGGAAAAAAGACAGTTTAGAGGAGGCCTTTGAGGGATTAGAGGGAAGACTTAGGAAGAAACCAGGTAGGATCACTCTTGGATGATTTAAATTTAGAACACATTTTTTTCATGACCATTTTAATGGGCAATATGTGGACTTTGGGTAACCCTCCTAATTTTTGCTACAGAATTATGAGTGTGCATATATGTGCATGAGGTCAAAATTATTCCACTTTTTCAGGTCAATTACCTTTAGCCATAAAGATTCAAACATCAAATACACCCAGGAATACATCCTACAACAAAGATTTGGATTTGCAAGAGTAAGAAAATTAAGCCTCTGGGGAAAATTAGCATACTGAGCTGCTGGTTTATCCCACCCTGCTTTATGAAAGTATTTGTCATCTCTGTTATGCACCAAGCTATGTTTAGAATTTTAAAATCCTATCAAGTGGCTACATGTTAATATTGAGACATCATTGCTTACAATAAATCCTTCCTTCTTAGTTTGTAACAAGTTTCTCTTTTGCAGAAATGCTTTATGTCTATTAATCTGGTAAAATTTTTCTATTTTGAAGGAATGACTAACAAAACTTTGTGAGCCACTACAAAATGATTTATACAATTTATTCTAAAAAAAGTTCCCAAGTGTTTGAACATTATTGAACTACTATAAATTCTCAGAACCTTAAAGTCTGCTGAGCACTGTTAATGGCTTCCTTTTGTTTCTTTGAAGGCACTATCCTGCCTTCCATGTCTTTCTATAACTTAGTATAACCTAGTATAACTTAGCATGGTCTCCCTTCGCCCCCGACTAGAGGGAAATCGTGCAAAGTAGTTAGTTGGGAGACAATGGGAACATACAGGTATGGACTCCTAACACATTTGAATATGTAAACTCTAGAGCCAGGACTCATTAAACCTTCTTCAGGCAAGTGAACATACGGGGGTGGGGAAAAGTAGGTTTGCAGTGAGCACACGAAGCACTGAGTTTATTCTTATATTATTATTTATTAACTATTATATTATTTTCCATAAGAACAACTGTAAACCTACTTTTGCCTGTCCCTGTATTTGGCAAAGGGAATGGAGAATTGTAAATATATTCTTACTTTGGAGACATGGTAGGGTCTTACTTTGAGATTAACTGAAAAATAGATATAGCTTAAAAATGAAGTTTTATCAGTTGCCTGTTCACCCAAAAGTTTTGTTTCACTCCCCAGGGGGCAGAGTTTGCCACCCCTAAATACATCTTTCCAGATATTGATTTTTAAGCTGGTTATTTTGAAGGAATAAAAGGCTCAGGGAAAAACTGTGACTTTTCCCTAATTGCCTGAAAGAATTTAGATAGACAACCTGCTCCAGAAAGGGAGCTATCACCATAGGTAACAGTGATTTAACCTGCACTAGGGGGATAGACAGAGAAGCCTAACAAAGCTCAGGGTGATCACGCCCTCTCTGTGTCCCATTTTCAAAGATGACCTAGCAAACATTTATTTACCAAACATTTGCTTTCTATTGCCGTGGGAATTGCCTTCCTGCCCTTTGAAGTTCCAAACCACAACCCTTCCTCTCTCCTCAGCTCAAGAGGGCATGTGAACCTGAATGGTCCAATCTGTCTCATGTTAATTCAATTACAGCCTAGTCGGAAGAGTTTAGAAGGGTTAATTAATTTTTCCTTCTCGTGTTACTTTGGATATGTGGCAACATATAGAAGTTATCCTTTCTTCTCTTTATAATTACAAAAATTACAGTGTGTCTACTAAAATTTAAGTTCGAGTGTGTTCGAGTGTATTGACATGGGTATAACTAAATGCTGTGGATAACCGTGAGCTCTGATTTTATGAACAGCATATTGAAATCCCGAGGCAGCCTGAGTTTGGTGGCAGCCACAGTTCTGTACTTGCTCTTTTTCTAGTTGTTTTGATGCACCCACAATGTCCTCGTGCCCACAGAGGAGGTGGGGACTTCCTTTGTGTTTATGATGTGACTGTTGGCGTGAAGAACGCAAGAGCATGGGGCCTGGGGGCCACCGAAGAGAGACCTTCCTGGAGTTTCCCCCTGAGCGTTTGATGGAAAGAGGCAACGCTGTTTCTCTAAGTGAAGAAAGTTTGGTCCCACAAAAGAAACGGCGATATATGTAGGAATGGCTTACATAACCAACACCGGGTTAAAGTAACGTCTTTGCGTAAAGAATGCCTTTTACCGTTAGTCCAAAAGTTGTCATTTCAAAGTCTTAGTAGCCATAGTACAAGACTCAGTGTATCTGCAGCAGAGGCGGGAAGTGAGCAGCGTGTAGAAACGGGGTGAGCAACACAGCTGGATAAAAAGCTGGGGGACCGGGGCTTTGCCCCTGCTCCTCTATCGCGTCTCTTCAGGCCCACACCCCTGCTCCAGGTCCCAGGGAGGCTTCAGCTCATGGGTTTCTGTTTATGTAGTTCTGATTCTCTGTATTCACCTATCTGTCTTTCCAATTTAGGGGCCAGTGGCTTTTCCAGTGGCTCCCTTCTTTTATAGCTCTAAGAAGAATTGTTGCATTTTCAGTTTTTTCAGCTTCTTACTTACCAGGACAGAGTGGCAACTTCCAAGCTTCTTACCTTCCAGATGGAAACCACTCTTCATGGTGATGTAGAAAAGGGGACTTTCTGCCTAACTATGAACTGTGAGTTCACTGTTCCATGTTCACAAGAGAAGCTTGGTTTGATTGGTCGAGTCATGTTTGTGAAGGATCTTAAAGATGCACACCTGTGAGCAAGGTGGCCTGCCTAGAAATCTCCACCCACCCTCCTGGGAGGAAGGGGGCTCTGCGTCCCCACCCCCAAGTGTAACTAGAATCGCGTTGATATTTTAGAGAACTGGGAAAAGAAAGCGGGACAGAGGCCCGAAGTGAGTTCCCAGCTATACCTCTGGGGCTGTGCTGTAGTAGAAAGGCGCTAAAAGGACCAGAGAGGAAAAATAAAGAAAGGTGAGTCTGAAAAGAACTCTCAATTGATATTTTCTCTCTTGAAATGGATTGTATTTCTCTGTACACCCTTCACAAAATTACAGGTACAGTACAGGGGTGCAAAATAAAGTCTGAAGTGGTTTTCAATATGAATATATTTGGGATTCCATTCCAAGTATTTTTTCATTGTAAAATCAAATTTCAAAACAAAGTTCATTTTTAAAAAATTATATCTCACTGTATTAAACTGTAAACAGTTTTATTTTAGGTGACTTTCTCCAATTCATTCCCACCTTGCAGGACATTGTTAAAATTTCCAGCAGAACAGAATAAGAGAACTTGTCCAAACCCCATGACTTGGGGTGTAGCCCAGAAACAGCTGCTTGGGTAGCTGTTCCCTTCCTTGTGGCTCTTCCCGCATTCACGGTCCTGGGGTTCTGCTAAATGTCACCCACAGAACAAAATTATCTCATCGCTCATTGCCAACCAAAGAAAAGCAGCTAGCGAATAAATAAAACAGATGTCTTCCTTTCTTCCTAAAGGTGTTAAATCAATAGCTTTTTTGAAAGGGATAACAAAAAGTAGAGGTCATGAGCAGGTGGTAAGCAGGAACCACGAATTCCACCTCCAAGTCTTTTTTTGTCAAGCCGGCCATGGCCAACCTACACTGTGTGGTGTGCCGGATGCCAGGGCCAGCAGGGGGTCCCCCAGGGCCCGGCCTGGGCTGCAGCTGCTCCTCAGTTTCGATGCTGTGATTTCTATCTCATCAAATCTACCTGCCTCTCATATTCCTCCTGTGGCCCCTATCGTGTCCCCAAATATATTCCTTTTCAATCTTTTCTCTGTTAAATGTAGTCCAAATTGAACTTGTTATTTTTACCCTTCAAGTTGTACGTTACACTAAACAAAAATTTCTACTGGCAATCGGGCCTTCCCCGGGGCTGCCCAGCTGCCGTTGGGGTGATTAGGGTGTTTCCCGCAGCTGAAGTCTCTTGTAATTAGCGAGCCCTTCAGGCAGTCTGGACCCTGAATTTAGCTGCCATCTGGTATCATCTGTAAATGACAATGACACTGTATCTTCTCTGTTGACACAGAATGGATGCACTTGCCTACGCCCACCCCAGCAACCCTTAGAGAGATTTTATTGCCCAGTTTCTCTTGTTAACCAGTAACTACTAAGGAACCTCAGGCTCCACTTAACTTGCCCAGAGTTTCCGGAGCGATCAAGAGGCTAATGCAAAAGGCCACAATTGGCCAAGTAGCATCTCCTGTCATTCTTTACCACTGCTTCTCGGTATGGCTTCTGGATGAGCAGCACTGGAATGATCTACAAACCTGAGAGAAATACCATTCTTAGGCCTCACCCTGGACCTGTAATCAGAAACTCTGGTGGTGGGCCCAGCCATCGTACTTCAGCCATCCTTCCAGGGCATTCTGATGCACGATAAGTTTGTGAACCACTTCTCACCAGTGTTTGGCTGACGTTTTGGGCAGGGTAATTCTTAATCGTGGGGACTGTTCTCCGCATTGTAGGATGTTTAACAATGTCCCTGGCCTCTACTCATTAGATGCCATCAGCATCCCCTCAGTTGTGATCAACCAAAATGTCTCTAGACATTGGGCAGAACCACCCCTTGGTGGAGAACCATTGCTCTACAGAGGTCGTCTGTAGGCTTTAAGTCGAATTGCTTCGTGCTGTTTGACCGATGATTGCTGATGTGGAAAACTCTGTGTACATTGCGTACGGAGCGGGGTGTGTGCAGTACTTCTCAAGCTTTACTGTGCATGCAAGTCTCCTGGGAATCTTGTTAAAAATAGTTCTGATTCAGGAAGTCTGAGCTGGATTCTGAGCTGGTGAATTTTCAACAAGCTATAAGTGATGCCTCTATCGCTGCTCTGCAGACAACACTTTGATGAACAAGGTTCCATAGAATTTTGAAATATTTATTGAATGAAGGAATGAATAATTAAATGATAAGGTTGCCTTTTTTAGAATGTATAAACATTGTTTCCCTTTGTCATTGAACTCATTTCTGGAACTTCTTTCCTTTTACTATTTCTATGTTTTTTTAAAAGATTTTATTTATTTATTTTTAAAGAGTGGGGAAAGGAGGGAGAAAGAGTGGGAGAGACACATCAATGTGTGGTTGCCTCTCCGACACCCTCAGCTGAGGACCTGGTCCCCAACCCAGGCATGTGCCCTGACTGGGAATCGAACCAGTGACCCTTCGGTTCACAGGCCAGCACTCAGTCCATGGAGCCACACCAATCAGGGCCTATTTCTGTGTTTTCATGTTTAAAAGATCAACTTTATTTTAGTAAATGTAGCTGATGTTCGAGGTCTGTCCAGAAAAACTCCAGCCATTGTTAATATGATGAGAATGATTTGCACAACAACGCTCCCACTCAGGCATCAAGTCTCATGCAGAGATTTTGGTGAAACATCAAATCACCCAGGTGACTCAGCCCCCCTACAACCCACATTTGGTGTCCTGCAACTTCTGGCTTTTCCCAAAACTAAAATCATCTTTGAAAGGGAATAGATTTCAGACTGTTGGTGATATTCAGGAAAATACGACAATGAGGAGTCATTGTCTTGTGTACAATGATTCTTGTACCTTCTTCAACGAATGTCTCTATTTTTCATCTTACATGGCTGGATACCTTCTGGACACACCTCATATACCAAAAATTACCAAAAGACCTTTGCATATTACTTAAACTACATTTACAGATACATAAAAGTAAATGTCCAAAATCTGTTTCCTGGGCAGTGAAAGATGTACTCTGATATGCTAAGCCCTAATTCACTCACCTAATGTCTCTTCAATACTTTCTCTGTGCAGGGCATGCTCATCAATTGCTCAGCTAAAATATACATGTATGACACTCGCAATAAACACATACCTACAGCTATATGCTTTCATCATATACATTTCCAAATGATGGAAAGTCATGTTTACTGGGAAAGGTTAATAATGCCTCATGGGGAAAAATACACATGAAAGCAAGAATTAGCCAGCAGGGCTAACTTGTTTTTATTGTCATCTGAGTTAGTGAGAAAGTGGTTTCCAATGATCTTCTATCACCATAGGAGAACGATAGCATTCGCATTCGCAGAAGTGGCAGGGTAATTTCCTTCTCGGCTAATGAATACCCGGTGCTTTCTTTGGTTTTCAGTTAATCCATTGAGAAATGTGGCTGTGGAGTGTGAAAAAAAGTCTAAAATATTGGGGATTGAGATTTTTTTTTCAGAAGTTAATGGGCTATATATTTTTTGGCTTAAAATGGGAAAACACACAGAGAAAGGCATGCTAGCAAATATTCCCGTGCAGACAAGGACATCGTGTGATGGATAACAGGGAAAGTATCAAACTCGACGTGCTGGTTGGTGTCAAGGTTTTAGACAGTATTGTGTAGGATGCCTTAGTTTCAAGGTGATAGGAGTGGGCTCAGTGGATTCATTTTCATTGCGGCAGCCCAAAATGCCACTGCCTTTCGATGTAAATTGTGCTTGTGTGGCAAATAAATCACTGACCATTGATGAACACATTATACTTAAAGTGCGTTCTCATTTTACAGTGTGTACCAGAGACTTACTAGCTGTTCAGCAAGTCTGTTCCCTTTCCCTCCTGGGCACATGGCTAAAATATACAGTGGACTCTTGAACAACACGGGTTTGAACAGTGTGGTTCCAATTGTCTATGGGTGTTTTTCAAAAACTATTGTAAATTTATTTTCTATTTTTTATGATTTTCTGAATAACATTTTCTTTCTCTAGCATACATGTAATATACAAAATATATCTTAATTAACTATTTATGTTTTCAGTAAGGCTTCCAGTCAACAACAGACCATTAGTAGGGAGTCAAATGTTATACATAGATTTTCAACTGTTTAACCAGCCTCTGGCTATACCATGCTTCATTCATCATGGGGCATCTTGTCATATGAAAGTATAATTTTAGATGCAACAGAGGGCACCATGTGGGAAGAGTACATGGAAAGGATCTAGAGTGAGAAGAAATGACTCCAGAGGTACTTTGATAAGGGCAGTGTGGGGCCATCAAAATCAAGGGAAGAGATTGTTTCAAGAAGGAGGTAACAATCAGTTATGTTGGATGTGGCTGAAATGTCAGCCACCAAGAGAACTGAAAATTGTCCTTTATGCTTGGCAATAAAGGTCACCAATAACTTCCATGAAAGTGATTCTGATGAAGTGACCAGAAAGAGACGCAGGAATAAATAAGTGCACATATAAAACTCATGGAAGAATTTTGTGAAGGATGAGAAAATTAGGGACCTGAGAAAATGGAGCAAAGAATAAGTAACTTTTCATGGAGAGTTTGAAGTGATGAATGAAAGGGTCAAGAAAGATGAATGTGCAGAGTTGTAGACCCAGGTTGAGAGTGATGAACAGTCATAGGTAATGAAGATAATCCTAAACAAATTGTAGATACATGGAAGGGGAGGGGACATGTAGAAAGGGAAAAGAGGGCAAATATGAACTTTTTCTTCCAGGGAATTATGTTAAAGGACAAGTCTAGTGGAACTTTATTTTCTTTAAGAAAGTTATACTGTCTTAAATAAGTAAACATTATTTTGAATGATCAGAGATAGGGAGAGATGAGAATCGTAACCAATACTCAGATTTACACATACACGTATTTACATATACTTATTTACACAGTAGAGAGAGTCACTATAAAAAGCCTATTGAAATGGGGCTGAAATACTGAAAATATAAGTTGGGCTCCAGATTTGTTGGAATTCATATTGATGAGAAAATATTATTCATTTCTTCATTGCATAACTAATCACTCCATTTCTGGCACCACAACCCTCTACTAATTCTGGTCTTGTTTAAAGGTCTTAGAGCATTGATTGACATAATCAGTATCTTAAAGCACAATGATGTTATGTAATTTTACCTCAACTGCACAAACATGAAGATCAGAAAACTTCAAGTAGGATACTGGCCCTCATTTTAATGAGCAGACTATTTAATATGTATCACTTTAATATCAGTACTTCAAAAAGAGGAATAACCAGGAAATAAAATAAATGTATCTCTAGATTCTAGGATTTTAATAGAGAACGATGAGGTAGTAACAGGACAGCAATGAACTGACCACTTGGTAATAGCAGTGTACTCAGAATAAAAACAGAATATTTTTAAAGTTACATTTTTCATTCTATTCCACAGCTAACTTTCACTAAGTAAAGCATAGTTCCACAGTTAAATTTCATTCAATTCAATCCAATTCCAGTCAACTCAAGAAACCTATATTTACTTAGGAAGCCAAAATCATGCCACATCTTTGGTTTTTGAAAAGAACTGATATTTTCTTCAGAATAATATATATGTATATATGTATGTCTATATCCATCTAGCTATACAGTATAAAACATTTTAAACTTGGAAATTTTGGCAAGAGATTTTACTGCACAATGGCACTAGTAAAAACCATGTGCCAAATATATGCTTGGGGACATTTTGGAGAAATTAAATGTTTTCTTACGGCTATTATACAATCGATACTTTCTATTGTTGTTCTTAAATACAGTATACAAATGAAACTCCAGAAATTTTGTCTCAGAATTATATAAACTAAAACGGTATTCTGGAATCTCTAGTTTATTTCTTGCTATGTAAAAATATTGGGAAGTTGGGAAGTATGAATATTTTGGGGAGAGTCAGGAGTAGCATCTTGGTGAGAGGCTTGGAGATATAACGAAGGGAGTAGTTGGCCAGAGAGCTCAGTCTGAAACCTGTAGGGAAGAATTCTTCCTGCCTCTTTCCCGCTTCCGGTATCCTTGACAACTCTTAGTGTCCCTTGGCTTGCAGCTGCATCACTCCATTTCCTGCCTCCATCGTCTTGATGTGTGTCTGAATCTTCACATGACGTCTTCCTCTTCTTTGAAGAACGTGAGTCATATTGGCTTGGAGCCCACACTAGTGACCTTACCCTACCTTGATTACATTTGCAAAGACCCTGTTTCCAAAGAAGAACACGTTCACAGGTACCAGGAGTTAAGACTCAATATATCTTTTTGGGGGGAGGGCACAATTCAACCCATATCAGCCGGTCTCACTTGGATATTTCCGTGTGAAGGGTGATGTCAAATATGCTGTATTAGGCCCTCAGGAAAGCTGTTCTTTGTCTGATGTACTAGTGCTATTATCCCCAAATGTTCAATTAACTTGTACTATTTCCTGATTGAGTAGCGTTTTCACAAAATCAAGGTGAAGGACTGCTCTTCCACGCCTTATCTGGTGTGGACAGAGGAAAACAGGTTTGAGTGTGGAGTAATAGAAGATACAAGATAAGTTTCTATAATACAAAAAACCCAAACAATGGGTAAAATAAAAGTTCAATTTTTACTCACCTTACGGTCTACAGGTAGGACACCGAGTCAGGGAAACTCTGCACAAGGCCATCCAGGGACCCAACTTAGCAAGCATTTCTGGCTCCAAGTTAACCATCCCATCATTACCATCGTTTAGCCTGCAGAAAGTGAGAATGAGAATGTGAAGGCAAACAGCTTTCTTTTTGAAGGATGCGATTCAGAAATTGGAAACATTACTTCCTCTCAAGTATTATTGGCCAGAACTTAAATGGTCACATCTGCATGCAAAAGAGGCTGGGAAGTGTGGCCTGCAGCTGACCTTATTATGTGCCTTGCTGAAACCTGGTAAGAGAGGGATTCTACTTCAAATAATGAGAGAAGATGGATACTGAGGACAATTAGCAGTCTCTACCACGGTAACAATAACATGAATAAGATTGAAAATTCACTGAGTATAAAAAAGTGTACTTAAAGGTAACTAGGCTGTCCCCCAGGAATTCCCAGAGACACAAGACTTCCAGAAGACAGCGTGGCAGTGAGTGCGCGAGTGTTGGAGGGGCCAGTGTTGGGATAGAGAATGGGGGTGGAGGTGTTCAGTGTGGTATTTGGCAGAGAGCCCAACCAATAATTTCTTATTATCAAAGTACAAGGTGACCATAGCTGACGACTAGGTTTTATACAGTAAAAGAGGGAGGTTTATGTTGGAATCTCAGCATTTAAAAAAAAAGAAGAAAACTACCATAACTACGTTAAAGAGATTCTAGAAGTTTGGTTTTATCAAAGGGGAAGTAGAAGATTCAGAGTTGATTTGTAGTCAGCATACAATTATTGAGAAACAAGCAACTCAAGAATTTTAGAGAAAATTACAGGAAATGTAACAAATGAAGTCACCTTCATTTTAAGATTTAAAGCCAAATAATTAAAATTTTAACTCTGTTATATATATCTTATAAAGTTCCAACAACAAGCCATAGGGGAAGACCAAAATATTCTGAGTGATAAATTTATCGTGTTGTTTTCTAACTCATTTTTAAAAGAAATATTCATTTGGATGCATAAATAATCTAATACTCATTTTTAAATCAACTGGGAAAAACTACCACAAACATAACTTGTAATATTAAAACATCCAAAGATTTCCCCTCAGCTTGAGAAGAGCCAAAGGTATCATTGCTATATTGTGTTGGTAGTCCTATCCAGTGCAGTTATGCAAATAAACAAATAAATAAACATCCCCTCAAAAAAGGCAAAATAATTGAGAAATAACTTTGTAAGTTTGTCTTTTTTTTTCTGACAGACAACATAATTGTGTATGTAGAAAAATTCAAAAAATTACATGCAAACAACTAGAACTTAGCAACAATGATGAATAGAAATAGAAATAATAAGCAATTTTATTTTTATATACCAGTAACAATTAGAAAATTAAATTAAAAAATATACCACTTATAGTAGCATCAAAAAACATCAAGTATCTAACAATAAATCTAGGGAAGATATTCAAGAACTCTATAGTGAAAAATAATATTATTAAAGTTGTTAAGGAGTATGGAAATAAACAGATATATCATGTTGATAGATTGGAAGACAAAAGTATTTAGATTTCATGCTGGGATTATACCCTAAGAAACCTGAAATACCAATTCAAAAGAACTATGCACCCTAATGTTCATAGTAGCACTATTTACAATTGCCAAGTGCTGGAAACAGCCTAAATGTTCATCAGTAAATGAGTGGATCAAAAACCTGTGGCATATTTACCAAGGGAATAATACACAGCAGAAAGAGGGAGCTCCTACCCTTAGCGACAGCATGGATGGAACTGGAGAGTTTTATGCTAAGTGAAATAAGCCAGGCAGCAAAAGACAGATACCATATGATCTCACCTATAAAATGAAGAAAATGAACAAAACAAACAAGCCAAATAGAGCTGGAGGCTTGGAAATGAGGAACAGACTGACAGCGACCAGAGGGGAGTGCGGAGGGGATAAGGCGGGGAAGAAGGGGAAGGATCTAGTCAAGGAACGTGTATAAATGATCCATGGACCTGGAGAACAGGATGGGGATTGACAGTGGGGGAAGGTATGGGGGGACTTGAAAGATAAGGCAGAGGAGAGCAATGGGAAAATTTGGCCAACTGTAATAGAACAACAATTTTGAAAAGTTAAAATAAAGAAGCAAAAAAATTAGATGTTAAGTCTTCCTCAAAAGGTTATAGATTATCATGTCAATTAAAATCTCAGCAAGTTATAGAAAATGAAAATCTTCAATAACATTTATATAGAAATGAAAAGGCAGAGAAAAGTCAAGTCATTTAGAATTCAAAAAGCAAAGCGGGAGGACCCACCCTACCATATATTAAGACTTATCGAAAGCTGATTAAAACAGTTGGAATCAGCTCAAGGACAGATAACTAGACCAATATAACAGAAGAGTGAGATCTACCTTCTCCTCCCAAGAAGCAATCTATACATATACAGTCAGATTATGCTGAAGGGGGCGTGGCAGTGTAGTGGAAGGCCTTTTCAATAAGTGGTGCTGGACACATTGATATCCACCTGGGAAAAAATCGATCTTGACTTCACACCATACAAAAAAAACTTTAGATTATTTCAAATCTAAATTTAAAAGTTGAACATAACAAGACTTTTATTTAAAAAATAATAGGAGAATATCTTTGTGACTTTGAAGTAGGTAAAGATTGCTTAAGTAGAACACAAAACATACTAATTTTTAAAAATGATAAATTTAACTATATTAATATTATGAATTTCATTCTACCAAAAGAAATTTTTTGGAATGAGAAGAAAAACCTTATCATGGGATATGGTATTTCCAATTCCTGTATGTGAAAATGGCTGCAACTAGAATATACAAAGTATCCTTATTAATACTTATTAATAAATAAGAACTAAACATCCCTAAAGGAAAATGGGCAAAGTCTTGAAGGTGTATCACAGAAAAGCATATCCAAGCAGCCAAAAAAATCATATGAAATTATAACATGTGAAATAGCATTAAGTACCTGAAAATGTGATACACTTTGAGGGAAACTCATGAGGGAAATGCAAATGAAAAGCACAATGCGTATAGCACTATACACTCACATGATGGTTAAAAACGAAAAGACAGGCAAATCCAAGTGTTGACAAGGATGTGGAGCATCTGAATTTTCATACACTGCTGTGAGGTTATAAATTGGAGCAGCCACTTAGGAAACTCTTTGCCAGTATCTGTTAAGCTGAAAAAAACATATACCCTCTGACTCAGAAATTCTACCCGTACATACATAATCCACTGATTTAAGTACATATTTTCACCAAAAGACTTGTACAAGGAAGTTTATGGTAGCAATATTTATAATAGTCAAAAGCTGCAATTTGTCAAATGCCAATCAAGAGTGGAGGGATTAGTAGGTGGTGGTATATCCCCTCATAGAATCTTACACAGAGATGAGAATTAGTGAACAGAATTATGTGCAACTACATGGATGAATCTCACAAACAAGACACAACAACAAGCCAGATACAAACAGTAAAGAATGTGTGGTTCTATTTATTTTGTGTTCGACATCAGGCAAAGTTAATCTATAGTGGTAGGAAGCCAAGAGAGTTGTTACCCTTGGCTAAGGTGCAGTGATGGAAAGGGACACGAAGAACTGCCTTGGATGCTGATAATGTTCTGTTTCTTGATTTGATAGGTTCCTGTTTCTTAATTACACAGATGTATTTGTTAGAATTCACAGCACTGTGCACTTATGATTTATGTACATTTCTTCCTGTAGGTTATATTTCAATACAATTAAAAACATCAATTCTATTACCTTATGGTTACATATTATTCAAAATAATTAGAAGGCACAATTTCAGCTCTTAAGGAGGTTCATAAATCCAAGTGAGGGAAATGAAATTCATGTCATGATATGATTTGAGGGACATAGAGGCAATAATTACAAGCAAAATAATATGCCGAAATTTAAATGATGAGGCTAAATTTAAAGAAAAGCAAATGGGACTGAAGGAATTCCAAGGACCAGCCTTTCCTTTAATTTTGTTTGGGTATGAATGCAGAGTTTGGAAAAGACAGGCAATCGCATATTTAAAAAATGCATATACCTTTTAATTTTTCTAAAATGTGGTCTTTGCAAATTAAAATGTGAAAGAAAGGACTCTAAGGTGATAAAACAGGCTATAAGAAATCCTGAAGCAGTGTCCATTAGCAGACAATAGCAAAGTTTAAAAAGAAGAATATTACCACCCCAAAAAACATGAAGAAGAAAAAAAAAAAGCCCGTGACTCCATAGCACTCCTCAAGCTGTCGATTTTCTGTGTGTGGGTAAAACCTGTCCTCAATGACTTTTTCCAGTCTACTCCTTTCCCATTCTTTCATTTCCTTAATTAGCCCACTCAAGTAGACCTGTGTGTGTGGAATTGGAAGAATTTTTTTGCAACCCCACATACTTATTAGTTATTATAATTGTCATGGTTTCAATAGAAAGCTAGAGAGAAATGATTTCAAAATGCAAATGACACCATCCTTTTCAACAACAAATTATAGCACTCTGAGTGACCTGACATTGTAACTGCACAGTAAAATTAGGGCTACGAAACGTAGACACCAACCATAACTTGTATACTTTAACTCAAGGCAGTTTGCAACTCATGGCCGCTGTTATGGGAGATCTCTTTCTCAAAACAGAAATCCAGTCTCTTGTGGGAGGAGCTGAAGCTTGAAAATTCTTTTCTTACCCTATTCCTGTAAAAATCACCTTTGTGGGGTCTGAGGCAATAATAATCTTCTTAGTAGGTCTCCTTTAGGCCACCTGAGAGATTCTAATGAGTTGAGAGAATCCATAAAATAGTTTCTCAGAAGTAAAATTGCATGTTTATTTGTACATGTGCCCAAAAGCCTTGCAATGAGTGCATTTTTATAATTCTAATAGATTTCCAGAGTACTACCTATTATCTCGTCTATGCTAATGGCCAGAGGCTATTGAGAAGGAAGTAATTTTATGAAAACAAACAAAAACATCCCTGCCAATTTGTGAATTGGCCAAACTTTCCAATTGCCTTTTTTAATTTTATTTTTTGTTTGTTTGGTTTATCTGGTTTGTTGATAAGTAAGAAAAGCAGTGAGCCCTAATTTATCCCCACCTCTATTTGGTGTGGTCGATCTGTCACTGGCAAGTGGTATTGCAATTCAGGTGCCGCTATTACTTAAACCAAACTTTGAAAAAAAATAAGACTGAAATAGAAAAAAATGTGACGGTAGAGTGGATGAAAACTTCTTTAAAAATGCAGTAGAAGAACATTATTTTGGGGTGTGGTTTTTTTCACTTCCTGCTATCACAGGCACTGTCATGTTTTCATGTGCTATACCCTCTCAGTGAAAAACAGAAAAAGCAGCATTTATACTGTCTTAAGTTTGAAAACCAAAACACATTGAAAGGAAATGAACAAACTGTGTTTTATCTTTGGCTCTGTATTCTTGAGAAGTGCCTCAGATCAAGAATCACTTTTGAAGAGAAAAATCTCTTTAGCTCTATGGCCAAATTAGCTTATTATGTAAAATTACTAAACTCATCTGACTTGTTATTTCAGATAACCTCTCCCCCTTGTATTTTGAAGGTGCATGATACATGTATGGAGACACAGTCACAATCATGGGTAATGCCTGTGTTTTCTGTTTCCGATCTTGGTACTGAATATAATGGTAATGTAGTGGCCTACAGAGAATGCGAAAGTTGGTTTTTAAATGACCGCCTCTAGTCCTGTTCACGTATCATCGCTCCCACCTTCAGTTTCCCTCTCCTACAAACTTGCCAAGTTAACTTTGATCTTGAGCCTTAATCATACCGCATTTACTTGAATTTCTTCGCTCACTTTCTTTGAAAAACTGTAATCCTTATATTTTTATTTTAAGTCATTGCTGTATCTTTTTCTCTGCCACTTAGCCACATCTGTTTGTGTATGTTTTAATACACGTATGCACATATTTACCTCACATTAAGCTATGTAACACTAAGTGGGGACAAAATGGTATTTTGGTCCATATCCCATGTTCTGTTCTGTGAAAGCACTGAGAGAGAGTCTGTAGTGGGAAGCTAGGATTACACTGTCTTGCTAGGAAATTGCTGAAGGGAATAAGCAATCAACAGCTAATGCAGATTCTCACTACTGTGTAGACCATTAGACTCGGTTGCTGGTGGCAGCTGAAAAAAGGAAAACTACAAAAACTCTAAGATTTTTCTGCAGAAAGAGTCATCCCTTTGGAAAAAAGATGTCTGGTTTTGTAATCTTTCTTTCTCCCTCATGTTGAGTGTCTGAAAATGAATATAATCTTTGAGAAAATACGTGACAAACCAGAGTTAGCGACCAGTAGAGAAGTGTCCCTGAGAAGTATGAGATCTGTTTTATCATTATGGAGATTTCGCTCCAGAGAGGCGAAACGAGTTGCTCAAAGGAAGTGTTATAACCGATGGAATAGGAACATAAACACAGAGCTTGCTTGAGTCCTCTGGGCATTTCACTGTCCTACCATATAGTCAGAGTTAGATATTGATGACCACGCTTATTGCCAGTGTTGTGACTCCCGTTACTCAGAGGGAGAAGCAAAGAAGAAGGTTTCATCACAAAAATGTTGAAACAACTGAGAGTTGGCTCCTGCTATTATTTCTAGCTGGTTGTAAAGAGGAAGCTACATATTGGCACCGAGGAGTAAAAACGATAGCTCACATTCTCAGACCCGCCAGAAAGGTCAGGTTAAAACGATGGGATAGGAAGGATGACTTGTGGGCTGCAGTTTTGATGTCTGGGTAAATGGTGAAAATAGGGAAAGAACTAGGTAAGACAGGAGTGAGTTAAGGGCAGTTTCTTTTCAGGCAGGGCAGTGATGGTTACAGGGAGATTTTATGCCAAAGAACCGCCACGATCCTGTTTCAAGCCTAATGTCTGTAGATTCTGCTTGACCCCATTTTGCGCCTACAACCTTGGTTCCAGTTAGACTGACAGGCCATTTCTGGATGCACTATTCTTTTGTTAATTTATTTTTAAAGGTCTCTGTGTCTTTTTATACAGGAGTTCCTTGATTTTCATTGCTTCACTGTGCATGAAGTCAGTTATCATGATTTAGTTACATAACACCAGTCCCTCACCAACACAATTCAGATTTCAGTTACCGGGTTATACAAACTCTGACTAATTGTATGAAGTACAAACTGTTTGGCTAGCTCCTCAAATCACTACTTAAATAACATACGTGCATCATGATTCGTGACCAATCATGTCACTTCTGTTAAAAGCTGTTTGTGATCAGTCATTACACAGGGATTACTCAGCTCATGCACAGACTGCACAGTGTACAGCTGCATTGCCTCCTTGTCTCCCAGAGATAATCCCACCTGGTATTTTACAAAATGGACAACAAAAGAGGGAATGGCCATTGATGATGCAAGTGTAGCCAAGAAATGGAAAATGATCATTCTGGAAGTAAAATCAGAATTAACCATAAATAGACTTATAGGAGAAACAGCTGACTAAGGAATTGGTAACTCTGCCCCCAATTAAGACACGATAGATGTGCTGTCGAGGGATTTGTGAAGGTGGACTTATCACCATAAGTGAGAAACGTGGTTGTGATGAAAGGAAAAACACATCCTTGAAGAAAGAACAATGGCAAAAAAAAAAAAACCACTTTGCATTAAACAATCCTTCAAAAAATTTTATGACATTGAAAATACCACTTCACATTAAACCATTCTTCAGGAAATTTCATGACATCGAAAACTATAAACGGTAAAGTGTTGGAAGCTGCCTCACACTTAGATGGGACTATGGTAACAAACCAAGGCATCGAAGAGATGCTTGCTCCCTGTCATTGAGATGGAAAGGTACTGCGAAAACTACTATGAAATTTTTTCTACAATGAAATGAAACACTTTACTTTTCAAAGTTTTTAATATTTAAAATTACAGTATGCTAAATATATATTGATCCTACTAGTTTTTCATTTTCCTATGTGTTTATAACAAATAATAAGACAACTTGAATGTTTTGAGAAAAAATTTAAAGAGAAAAACCATATTTTTTCCGATTGATTATTGAGATTATTTTGCACAATTTCAGCTCGCACAGTCATTTTTACAGTTCCACATGACCCTATGAAGCAAGAACTCCTGTGGAAGCATTTACATCCGCTTCATTGTAACACCTGATACATCGAGTTGTCATTAGTTAATGTGTGTGTCTGTCTCTCACAAGAGACCATTGAATTTTTGTGGAACAACATCTGTATATTTTCCCCAAAGCTGTCTATCGCAACTTTGCAATAGCAGATCCTCAACAGTTTTGTCAATTGAATAAAAGAAATACCTTCTACTTAATCTGCGAAATTTTACATGGAAAGCACGTTGAACGTGAACTTTCTACACTTGTGTGTTCTTGTACCTGAGATCATTAAAGAATATGAGGGCTAAGTGATAACTTGGAGACTTTTTACTTTTATAAGAGCAAAAATATTTGAACCTTGTCCCTTCAAAAAAAAGTTGGCAAACACTATGAACTCTGTAAATGTTGATTCTTGTCACTCTCTAAATTAAGAGTGTCCTGATAATTTTTAGTCAAAACTTTTGACTTCAAACCAAATGAAAAAGTATAGTCTTATTAAGGTTTGTCTAATAGTAGTCACATAAAATATGCACATTCATAGATTTTAGAGTGTATCTAAAACACACTGGATCTAATGTAGATTCTTATTCTTGGTTACTATTACTAAAAAAGTTGTGATTATAGTGGATGCCAACACAAAATTAAATGTTGGTAAAATAGCAAAAAAATTGTTAGTAGTTTTTCTTCCATGTAGTCTACTCAGTTTGTCCAGATATTTAAACATCAGATCAATTTTTAAAAGTCATTGGGGAACATGCATTAAATTGAAAGTAAGAGATTTTGCAGTTTGAAGGTTGTTATATAATTCTTATAGTCCAGTGCTTTGTGAACTAGCTACTGAAGAATTATTGAGGACTGAACATGCAGTCTTATCATGTGTAACTAGTACACTGATTACAGATGACTCAACACAGGAACTCAACCACAGCAAACTGGTCTACACCCTATTCAACAGGATGGATCCACCAATAACGTAAGAGCTGTGTCAAATTGCTATAAAAGTTTGTAAGAGCTTATTTTCAAGTTTGATGTCTATTTTGTGGACCAGTTCAGGGTCCATACATTGAGTGGTGCTGCTTAAAGAGTAGTCTTATGTTCCAGAAGTTTAGCATTTTGAGCTTCTTGAATACCTGACCTTTACCTTCTCCCCTCTGTAGACATTCATTCTCATGATCACATCCTTCACCATGTCAAGCACAAAACCAAAGTTCACGAACTGTGTATTAGATAAATAAATGAGCTAACAAACTAGTAAATGGTGGAGAAATTGCAGAATAAAAGGGGAATATCTATGATGGGAATAGGAGTTCAAAGGTGAGAAGTGAGAGGCAATGAGGTAAACCTACGCTTAGGTCAACGCATTACCTAATTGTTGCTGGAGGTGAGACTTAACATTGGGGTGGATACTCAGCCACAACTCTATCTAAAATGTGTCAGATCACATATAAAATTCGTGATCTAGCCAGAATAATGGCTCAATATTTTCTGGAAATCTTTCCTTTATGATTAGACTGACAGACTGACCTCAGACATCTGTAAACCAGAAGGTGTCTTCTGACCCCACTTCATGTTGTATGGTCTCTAGCTCCCTGAGGGTTATAATGGTGTTATGAGTTACACTGTGTGCAGGATGTAAACTCCTCACGACCCAACTCTACTGTTATAGTCAGTACAAAATAAGAGTAAAGTTTACCAAAGTTGAAGTTAACAGCCTTCATGCTGAGAGGATAGGGATACTGAAAGCCTAACATGGAAGAGATTATTTCCTAAAAGGTTCTTTTAAAAAATTTTCAGGCATACCTATACTGGGTTTTCCATGGGCAATATAGAAAATTTGGAAACAAATATTAATTTTATAAGGAAAATATTTTCCTTTTCAACGTATGACTATAAATGATGGAATAAAGAACAATCTTCCTCAAAAACATATTTTATGTACATATATACACATTTTGTATGTATATATGAATATGTATATATTATACATGCAAAGTACATATATATAATATTATATACACATATAAAAGAGTGGAGGCAGATTAAATTAACAGGAATAAAGAAGTAAATATTTTAACCAGGATTTGGTAGTTTGCACATACAAAGTAGGACAATGAATTATAGGATAATGAGCAAAGGAAACATAAAATGCTTAATGGCAATAGTGCTCAGTTCATGGCTATAAAAACCTACTTTGAGTCGTGTTTAATTGAAACATATGCTTTCTAACAGTTTGCACATTTGTTCTGAAAAGTTAACCTGCCTCATTTTTCACCTAAAGAAAAGATGGATTGAGGCAAACAAAACATGTATATAGAACCTTTTAAATGTAAAATATTAGAAAGGATAAAGATAGGTAAATAGTCAAAATTTGGCTTTCTGAATCATTCTCGTGATGATATTTTTATTAAAAAACTCTTTGGTGGTAACATCACTAGTAAAGCTCTCCTTTCAGTATTCCAGTCATCTTTGTGTTACTCCCCCTAGTCTTCCTTCTTTTCCAAAAGAGGTTGAAAAGCTTTCCACACTTCCACTGATGGACTGGTTTACATAATGGTGACATCATGCCCTGAGGGTTCCAACTCTCTAAAAGAACATGAGTCAAGTTACAATTGGGTCTAAAGAGGTAAAGGAAAACAGTGTTATACTTCCATAGTAATATATTCTAATAATATAGGCCATCCAATTGAATTCAGCTTTGGCAGAAAGATTGAAATTAAGATACTGTCATTTGGGATCAGTTTTGACAAAAATGAGAAAATTCTGTGTGGAGGTGAAAATAAAAAAGAAATTCTGTCAGGCAATTATAAAATCTAAGCACCAAATCTACCAGTTTCCTTCATCTTTGAAATGTGGGCTGTAAATAAAAAGTAGCTAGAATTCTGCATTAAGGTTAATTATGGACTTTGATCTTTAAAAGAATCTTGTTTAAAAAGAATTCTTCTGCAAATTGAATACTAATATCCTAATTCATCCATTGTATAATTTAGACTAATTTCTAGTAATATATATGACAGCATTTCTTAGCTATAGTTGAAATAATTTTGATTACATGAGAACAAATCTATGTTAGGTGCTGACAAACAAAAGTAACAATGAAAGTAAAACAAAAATAAGAAGAGACGTTCTGAAAACAAAATGTCTATCAGGGTCATCTACTACAAGTATGTTTTTTTTTTCATCAAAAGAGAGGAAATCCTTTTTCTGTTTAGTTTCTTCAACTACACAAAAAGATCTGACAGGTAGTTTCAGCTACTTGATAAGTTTTCAGTCTTCATTCCTTTGGAAAATAATTAAGAATTTATACTGCAATGTTATGATTGCAGCTTATACGTTTTAAAATTTGATATAGTTTAAAGTACTACTTTCAGGTTTATCAGCTACCATTTCTTTTCCAATGTCATCTGACTATGTATAACATTATGATTAAAATCTGATTTTACACAAGCATTTGGTGGCTATATAATGAGAAACTATTAATTCCTTTAAATCTGTAAATGCTATTTCAGAACAGTAAAACAGTATCTCTTTGAAGCACAAAGACAATTAAATTCAATTATGTCAATAGATGGGTAGAGCATAACAACCTCCGAACAGTATCACCATATTCTGAGAATTATGAATGATGGGGCTACTGTCAGGGGTTCCTGTACCTCATTAATCACTCGGTTTAGCATTATCTCAGACTAGTTCCAATAACAAAATGGACTGAGGACTAAGGGGATTCCTGAAGAGAGGAAGTACATATACCATGAGAATTACAGAATTATTTTTGAATCTCAAAGTGGAATCAGGTCCATTGGTATTATCCCCAGCACTTATGCCATAAATTCTTCTTACAATAGCCTGCCAACTTTCCTAGACTCCATGAAAGGGGACACACTGTCCCTTAAGACCGTCCAGTTTTGAGGTGGCTGAGTAGCACGTGTGCATGTATATATTTACAGTGGGCTGGCACAGCCGAGAGAATAAGATTCATTCTCCAACTTTTTTTTATCCACCCACCTTTACTCCATCCTTCATTCCATGCTTCCCCTGTTTGCACACCCTTTTCTTCAGTTTTTCCTCCTCTTTTTGAGGTTTAAAGGGGGAAATATACCATATTTTTGGATCATAAGACTCACCTAGGTTTTAGAAGAGGAAAATAGGAAAAAAATTTTGAAGCAAAATATGTGGTAAAATATTTAATAACATAAATATCATAATATTTCACCAATGTAAATGTAAACAGAACTCAACAGCAGCATTAACAACCATCATTCCTCCCAAATGTGGGGGGAAAATAAGTGCATCTTATAGTCTGAAAAATACAGTGAATTATTCTGAAAGAACTTTCTTAGGCCAGGAGAACAAACATTAACTTGAAGAATTCCTATGTACTTCTGTCCTGGAGAAGCGCATCTACTGAGTGTGATCTTTGTGAACAGCAGCAGCAGCAATAGCAACAACAAAAACAGTTGGTAAGATTCACTTGCAAGAGGCAACATAGCATAATGGTTAGTTGCCAGTAGTCTGAGCAGAGGGTCTATTTTCAAATTTAGCTTTGTAAATTGCTAGTTGTAGGATCCTGGGAAAAGTTACTTAACTTCCCCTCACTTGTCCTTGCTGCTATCGAGATTTAAACATTTAATTCAAAGCCTTCAGGACAGTGCATGGCTCACAGTAAGTACTGATAAGTGGGACTATGGATGCTACAGAACAGACAGAGATGAGAAGAAAGAAGAGTGAAGAGGTAGAGGAGGAAAGAGGAGTGAGAGACAGGGGATGGCGCGGCAGAGGGAAGAAAGACCCACCTTCTGTGTACCGTGGGCCTAGCTCCGTTACTGAAATTACTTGGCTACACAAGGTGTCAGCCAGGAGGACTGTGGCAAGTGGAGAACAAACGGCAGAGCCCAGGAGACTGTACATGATGCTGGACGATGCTCAGTGCCCTGCTGAATAACACTGGATATGTTACGATTGGCTTTTATTTCATTCTTTTAAAAAATAGTTTTGTTAATTTTTATTTAGGTAATATATTTCCATAATTCAAAATTCTAAAGCTATCAACAGATGGCAAGGGAAAGAGTTATTCACCTACTCTGTTCCCTAACCACTTAATGTCCTGCTCTGGTAGCCACTGATTTCATCAGATTTTCCAGTGAGTAACCGTTACTAGGCTACCAGTAGAGTCTTGAACCCTAACTGTCCGGTTTGGGGACTCTCGGACAACGAAGAGGCAGTTTCCACATATGCTTTCCAAACCCGTCTTTGTTACCTGTTCTTTCAGTTCTTCACTGTGGGATCGTTATTTCTGGTGCATAAATCTTGGAAACTGGATAAATCTTTTGAGGATGCTGCCTTGTTGAGTTAATTTGTCAGGATTGTATGTATTTCATGTGGACTGTAGATACTGTGCTGTAAGAGAAAATCTTTCATAAAGAAAAATCAGGTTATATTTTATGTAGCCTTTGATCTATGAATTTTTCTTAAAGAATCTATCAAGCCTAGCTTCTTTAACAAAGTCTGAGGAAACCAAATCATGTTATGTTGGTCTGATTTGGCTTTTCCAGACAGTATATAGAAAGGTGAAAGGTCTCTGATTCTATCAAATATGCCCTGAAAAATAAATCTTGTGATTTGTTCATCTTCTCTCCATCTATCAAAGTGAAACTAATAAACAGTCTCAGATGCAGCCATAGAAAGATGAAAAAGATTGTCCTCCATCAACGCAGTAGAAACTAGTATTTACCAGAAGGAGTGCTGACTGCCAGTCCCCCCTTACACCCATCTCCAAGACTTGAAGAATTAACACAGCTGAAGGTGTGGAAGTACCAAACCTGTCTAGTAGCAGAGCTTTTCTGGTAAATATTAGGTTTAACCTCAAAGTTAAAATGTGAACACATACTGGTGAATAGTGGCATGCACCATGAATTACTTTCTCCATGCACCTCAGGGGAAAAAATTACTCAGGAAGCTTTAATTTGTACTGAAGATGATTCAGGATGAGCTGTGTATGCAAGGCCATACATTTTTTTAAACATATGAGTATGTAGAACAGTTAGTGTTATGGCATGAGTAGCATTCCATTGTATTTATGTCGCATAGTTTACTTATCCACTTACCATTTGAAGGATATTTGAGTTATCTCAAGCCTTGGGCAAGTATGATTAGAACTGCTACAAACGTTTACATACAGGTATCTTGTATATACAGGTTTTTTTGCATCATGTAACTTTTCGTGTCTCTAGGGTATAAATGGCAAGAGTGGGATTGCTGGGTCACATGGTAGAGTATGTTTAGTTTTATAAGAAATTGCCAAAACTGGGCTCCAGAGTGGCTCTACCACTCTGCCCTAAGCAGCCCAGGCTGCCATAACAAAACAGACTGGGTGGCTTACACAACAGAAAGTTTTTCCCTACAGTTTTGGAGGCTAGGAGTCCAAGATAAAGGTTCCAAAATTTGTGGCCTTAATGTGGCCAAGTTTGCAGCCTTAATTTCAAAATCTATGTTCTTCATGATGTCGCATGCTTCCAACTGTCCATGCCACCTGTTCTTGAGAAGGTAGAATCAAATAGCAATCTTAGGGCTTGAGATAGTTCAAGAGATTAGGATCTGCTGGAGTGAAATGGGGTGGGAAGGAAGCGGGACTTTTAATGCGACTGACGTCCTTGACATCTCTGTATCTGTTCCATGTTCTCCCTTTGAATACTTGAAATAAATAATATATTTTTCAGTTGTTTTAGTTAGCATATCTCTGTTGATGCTATGGCATTGGAGTAGGGATGCTTTACCACAGTCCCTCAAACTTCTTCCTTTCTCCTCTGTTTTCTGGGACTTCCTGGGCCTTACCCACTAATCTTACTTCTGTTGCTCCTTCTCCATTTCCCAGGCCACAGATGGAAGATAAAGGGTCAGGAATCTGGCTCCTGGTTAAAAACCCACATGTGATTTTTTTCAGGCCCAACTCTAGGCAATGATGTAAGTTTTGCCTCGCAGACCAAAGTGGGAAAGGTACCTTCCCTACACTAGACTTGGTGCACTGGCAGTGCATTACCATCTCTGAAGGGCGTTGCAGGTCCATCTGGCCGGCCATACTCTTCCCCATACTTGCCTTCTGAGCCCAGGCACCTTTATTCCTGAATCTCTTTATCTGAGCTCTTCAGGAGTCCCTGCTGAGAGCTCCTAACTGGGAGAGAAGAGGGAAACCTTCAACACATGTTTCCCCACTCTGAGTCAATACTCAGTATTTTTCCTCTCCTAGTCATTCCTCTTTGCCCTTCCCATGACCACAGAGTTTGTAAAACTTCAGGAACCCTTTGTTCGGCTCTTCCTCGATGGTAGACGACCCCCATGGCTGTGCTGGTCTCCCTGATTCTGGACTGATGCACCTTTGCGTGAGGGGAAGGAAACAGGGAGAGTCAGTGCTGCCTCAAGTTTTAGATTCTTGCCTGGGACATCTTAGTAAGTGGTTAAGCCTTCACTCTTTCACTTTTGGCTTGTTGCTTTAATTGGCTACTCAGGCACCTAGCAGCTCAGCTTGCTCTCTCACTCCCAGCTCACCTGAGCTCAAGACGAAAGAAGCCCACCTAGAACTGAAATTAAACTAGAAGCTGTGAACCCCACTTCATTTCCTAGAAACAAACTTGTAGACCAGCTTTCAGGGGAAGAAGAGGGACAACTGATCCCAGCAAATGATATTATCACTCCTTTACTTCTCAAACCCCTCTGTATTTCTCCTAAAGTCCAGCTTTCATAATGAAGTTGTCATTTTTTTCACACCCTCCCACAGTAAGATAATAGGTTCATAGTGGTGTCTGCTCTATGCCCAGCAACCATAAAATAGTTGTGCTTTACTTCATAAAAGCATACAAATAACATCAATACAAACTTGATACCAACATCCCACCTTCCATACATACTCATATATTTGGTGAAGAACTAACTGACTGAATAAATGAATGAATGACCAGATTCCTGTGTAGAGACCTCAATATTAAGTCTTGGAATGAGAGGAGAGAGTATCAGGAAGCTGGATGTATGTAGTGATTGTGGAATCTGACAGGGGAAAGAAAAAAGAAACAGAACAGTAGGCAGTAGATTGGAGAGAAAAAAACAGGAAGTATAAAAGGCAATATGTTCTGTTTTTACCTGAAAAAAATCAATTCTCTGTCTCCTGAATGATACTGCAGAAAGCTTAATATACTTCTGAAGAATAAGAACAGGAAATTGGAGAATGTCTCTAGCTAGCACTGCCTTGCTGAGTTTCACCAAGTTGAGTTTGAATAATAATAAAAAAATCAAAGTATAGATATATTTTATTTCCAGTGGAAGCTACAGGGTTTGTTCCTTTATTTTTTTCTCGGTAAAATTTTTACCCTTTAAAAAATTAATATAACACCGGGGTCTACATTAGCCCTTTCCTTTCAGTAAAAAACAAATCTGACCAACATTAACTTGGCTATTTCATTGTCTTGTCAACAACAATGTGATAATTGGGATAAACGTCTGAAAATCAAAGCCTTTCAGAAACGAGAGCCTTGATTTAGTCCCACTAGCATGGCCCTCATTAAATCAGCAAGGACTGTGTAGTACAAATGTACGGATTCCTTTATTCATCACCGTGACCACCGCAGGGAGCCTCATTGAAAATGTACATGACAGATCAGGTAGGTAATGCCGTTACCCAAATAAAGAGAAAATAGACAAATGAGAGGAAGGTAATATAAAATTTCCCTTATAGAGATCATTAAGTAATCGTTATTGAATAAATTATGTATTTAAGTCATCCACAATGTCCTGTATTTGTGAGCCTTAAAGGACAAATTCATGTTTCACTGAATGTTTAAAGATTCTGAGTTAGAGTTGAGAGGAAGCCCTCTTTACTATAATCTGCTGACATAAATCCATGGGATTACTTTGGGCAGGGACACACAAGTAATCTCACTCAATAAAAACCGTGAGGTAGATTCTGCCTCAGCGACCACACTGCCACAGCTTCCACTCCCCATCACGTCCATTCTCAACACACACGCACATCTGCACTGCTCTGGGTTGAATGTTTGCATCCCCCCCCAATGCATATGTTAAAATCTTTCCTCCCAGTAAGATGGTATTAGGAGGTAGGGCATTTGGGAGATGATTAGGGCATGAATACATAGACCTCGGGAACAGCATTAATGACCTAGTCAAAGAGACCTCAGAGAGCTCCCTAGACCCATCTGTCGTGTGAGGTCACAGCGCGAGGACAGCTGTGTATGCATGAGGAAGTGGACCCTTGCTAGACACTAAATCTGCCAGTGCCTTGATCTTGAACTTCCTAGCTTGAAAAACAAATGATTGCTTTTTAAGCCACCCAGTCTATTGTATTTTTGTTACAGCAACCTGAATAGACTACAGCATGTAGCCACATGTTGACTCACATACAGAAAGTGAGAATATACTGTAAAAATCTCTCTCCCTCTCGAAGGAGAATGGCATTCTGGCACTGACAAGAAGATCGGAAGGAGAAGATATGAATGTTCAGGAAAATGAGAATAGTGCACTACACAGGAGAAAGGAAAGAGCAGAATCTGTATACAGATGGGGTCCAGTGGAACATGTACAGAGTACCCCAAGTATACCTCACTTTGCTACAAAGTAAGGAGTCCATTCTAAATCCTATCCAGTAGCATATTAATTACTGAAGAAACAAGAGGCATTTTAATTAACCTATAAGGCTGTCTTAGAGATTAATGGCTGAGAAAAATGAGTGAGACACTAGCTTGGCCTTTAATGGTACAGTAGGGTTCAAGGCTTTTGAAGCTAATCTGCATGATAATTTTGCAATGTTAGGAACAGTCATTCTCAGCCATGAGAGTCCTTAGAATAAACGATATTGGGGATTTTGAAAAGGCTTGGAGGTATGTACCCAGGAGAGAGAATTAAGGCTGGAAGAGGCTATTTATAAAATACTTACAGCAAAGCTAACCTGTTTAGGAGTCCCTCTAAGGAATTCAAATACTCTTAGGGAGATTATGTTCCACATCTGCCTTTCTGGTGAAAACACAAGTGATGAAGGTGTGCGACCACTCCATAGTGAAGGCCAATCCAACATCTTCCCGCAAAGATGGGCCAGGCGCAGTGGTGAAGACCACCGTGGGTGAGATGCAGGGAGCTCAGCTCCTGTGACTGCAGCAGGAACATTGGGCTTGTCCTGACAGCGCCCCTGATGGGTTGTACAATCTCACGACTAGTTTCTCTGTTACTGTTGTTGTGACCCGTTCCTTTGATTGATCCCTTGTGATTCAAAGCACCCGAGGGATTCCCACACCAGGCAGTGGTGGCAACAACGCAAACCAGGAGTTAAATCAACTCACGTAACACAGGAAGCTTAGGTTGTGCTCCAGGTAAAATGCTTCAAAATTTTAAATAAACCAATATAAAAGAGGAAGTCCTTACTGTTTCAGAGATTATAAATAATGCAGCAATCTTCTAGAAAGAAGCTAGTTTTTTATTTAAGACCACATTTGCTGGTTGAGCTATGGGAAACGATTATTATGGCCAGAGAGCTGGTAATCTTATTTTTAAAATTGTCTCTGAAATTCATATGTCACTGTATCCCTGAGGGGATAGAAACGGTTGATTTTTGTCTGGAACTAGATGCTTTCCAGTTTTTCAGTTCTGTGATGTAGAAATGTCTATTCTTATTTATGTGACCTGGATGGACACTTATAAACGCCCCATTTAGGTATTTGGTTAAGTTCTGTTCTTACCTTTCACATATTGTTCCTCGTAACATTTGGTTGGCAAAACTTTCAGCAGCCACGTTCTCAAATACTGAAAATTCACCCTCACCGGGCGGGCTCAAGCATGTTAGGATTATGAGTGATGGAAGAGTGAAGTACACCGAAAAGTAGATTAAGCCATAGGCCGCTGGATGAGCATGAGTGCCTGAGGATGCATTTGAAAGATTCACTGTACCATAGCCTGCAGCAAAGTAACGCCACAGCGGAGAGCTGAGAAACAGCTGTAGCTGAGAGAATTTGCTAGTGTGTGGCAGTCAAGGACAGAGCGAGGTAGTTTGAGCAAAATTGCTGTCCACAGCACAAAAGTGCCATTCTTCAGATAGCAAAAAGGCCCATCGCATAGTGGCAAGCAGCAGATATTAGGGAAATGCTCTAAGTCTTATCCATGTACCGTGGCTCTAAAGCCAGATATTGTGTATTTCACTATTGTTGTGTCCAGGTATGAAACCATTAGTGTATTGTCTTCATTTTTTTTAAATGAGTTGTCTTACAAACTTAGGATACCATTATTTGATGAAACACTGAGTAGGACTGAAAGAATAAAACACAGCCATGCCAAAGGAAATGGATTAAACAAAACAAGTGCTATGCTGTGAGGCAGCCTCACAGACTGCTTTTGTGCCTTGGGTTCCAGAGAAAGTTCACAATTGGCGATTACAAACTTGACAGGCTGTGAAAATGACCATTGGTTACTTTGTACCTCTATCTATGCCATTAGTACTGCCGGCCCACGTCGACCACAGGCCCTTTGAGCTGCGTAGGGATTTGTTTGGCCAATGAGATGCTAGCAGACATCATGGGAACAAAGGCTTGAAGATCGTGTGTGTATTGGGGCTTGCTCTCGAGTTCCTATTTGGAGCCCTGAGGCTGCCGTACAAAGACACATAGACTAGCCTGCTAGAGATTAAGACACAATCTGAAGGAAAAATGTGTGACCAAACTGAGGTTCTCCCAGAGCAATAAGGTGCCGAGTGTCAGAACTGTGAGTGAGACTCTCGAGGACAACCCAGTCGCAGCTAAGCTGGCCCTAAAGTACTGCCAAGTCAACCCACAAAATCATTTAAAACATTATTTTAAGCAACTAAGTTTGGGCCTGTTTTAATTATGCAAGAAAAGCTTACCATTCCATGTTTAATATAATAATAATAATAATATCTATTACTAATTGAGGGCCCATCATACCATGTGATATATTAAGCACTATCTTAGGTGAATTTTATTCAGTATTTTTAACCTTTAAATAAAGTAGGTCTTTATAACATCATTTTACAAATGATGTAATTTATGTTTCAAGATATGAATCTAGTCATGCAAATAGTAAATAATGATGCCAATAGCCTTCCCTGGGTCCTCCAGGCTGCGGGTTCCATGCCCTCTCTGCTGTGCCAGGATGCCCATGGGGCTCCTCGCCGGTGGGGGAATGAGGCACAGACTTCAATGGGCTGCTCAGATGCACTTGAAGTGGTAGAGCATTTCACTCTCAACTATAATCTACTCAGTAACTTCTTTGTTTGCTTGCCGCCACGCTGAGCAAAACATCTTCTTTCAATAGACATTTCTTCAACTGACGTGCAAAGGCCTGAAACGCATTCTAGAACAAGCTGGCTTACTCAACTCATCTGACAGAAAGATAGAATTGTGGTAATAGAATGGGCTTTTACGTCAGGAAACATGAATTTAGATCCTAATTTGAGCCTCTCATTAGAATACGTGATCTTGTGCAAGTTCCTTACAGTCTCAATCACCTCTGCAGAAAGTGGAGGTGAGAATGCTTTGTTCACAGAACTGTAATACAAGTTAACGGGGTCACGTTAAAGGCAAAATAGTAATTACATGTCTGGTCCATAAAGGTACTCTATAAATAGTAGATACTATTAAAATTAACTAAGCAATTTAAAGATTTTTAGTGTAAAATATGCAATTTATTACTGACCATATTGCACAGCTTGTGTTGTATACAACTTTTCCCCCCAATCTGGGCATAATTGTTATCTAAAACAAAATATATTCTTTTTAAGTGTGTGTATCAGACATAACTTTGATATAGTCATAAATAGTAGATGTTCTGTATATAAAGTTTTTTAAGTATTCATGTTTCAGAATTTATTAGTCATTATAGAAAAAATGTTAAGATTTTGCATTTTTTAAGTTTAGTGCTTTGGCCTAATTTCTCTTAAAAATATTCTAAAATAGTTTACAATTAATTCAAACATCTTAGCATTGCAAATGGGAATTTTATCTCAAACAGAAATTTTGTTCCAACACTTAGCAGCAGCTGGGGTCCACTGGGAAAAACCCTATTTGTTAACTCACTTGCAGATTGGACAGGGTGGGAGGGTTTCCTCTTGTACTTCCACTGTGCACGCAGCTGCCTTGCTGCCCTGCCATCAACTCCAGGAACTCACACGTGTCCAGGGCTGTTGGGCAGCATGTAGTCCAGAAGAGATTAGTGGAGAGCTTCATGGCCCAGTCACATCTCCTACATTTGAGAACCCCACAAGCTTTTCACAAAAAATTGCAGAGCATTTCCTGTCTGTCACTGATGGGCTGTAAAAGGACATTTAAAGTAAGAGTCACCCAAACGATTGCATTTCCATTTATTGGAAAAGGCTTCTCCCCATAGTTTTCCTCCCTGCTATTGTGAAGAAACGAGGAGCATAAAGGAGCATCTATGCCCAATCTACCCAGAAGACTCCTCTAGCTTAGGCAAAGCTCGTGTCAGGGAGGTCAGAGGAGGTGAAATTGAGGTTTTACACTAGATTGGCTCTTAATACTAGACCTGATTTAAGAGCTATTATAGCTGTCTGGTGGACAAAGGGGAGTAGTCATTATAGAAAAATAAAACTATTTCATGTCTGTCTATCATGGATTAAGACCTTTCACTCAACTGGCGATAGTTGATTAACTAGAAATTAGAGCCCTATTAAGTGATGAGGCTGTATTTCTCTTATATTATAATATAAGTTAGCAATATTTTTTGGCTTATGTACTTCACAGAATAGTGGGGATTAACTAAACTTCTGTTTGGAGAAAGCTCTTTATAGACTTGCAAAAATGAGAGCTCATTTTCTTTCAAAGATCCAAGACTTGAATTATTTAGGAGAGGAGAGGACATGTGGGAATAAAAATGATTATTCGCTGTACTCTAAAAATAAGTGATTGTATTTAAAAAAAATAAAATCAGCTTATAAATAATTTAAAAAACTTATTCAATTTGAACAATGTATTATTCAAGTTATTTTTTAATAATAAATCTATTTGAAGAAAGAAATT
>PVKM010009153.1:0-37479 GCA_004027735.1 Carollia perspicillata | reverse complement strand
AGTCTTCTGAGATATAATACTAACTTGACAAAAATGAAGAATGCTTTGATCTCAGCATCTCAGCAGCTGAAGGCTAAACTGGAGTTTTTTCACAAAAGCATTCAGCTTGACTTGGAAAGATACAGTGAGCAGATGGCTTACGGGATATGTAAGTTTCTGGTAATGTGTTTAGAAGACGTGTCTAGTCTTTTGAAGCCACTTGCTATTTTACCTTCTTGCCTCACAGCCTGTTGTTTCTCTTACATTCAACCTGAGAACAAGAGACAGGGCACCTCAAATCTTCATAAACCATGTTTGTTTGGAATGTTAGCTTTTTTTTTTAACCTTTACTTGAGCAACGTACAGGGTCTTCACCCCCTGTCCCCGCCCCCCCACAATTGGATTAAAGCTGTTTAGTTCCAGAAAATTACAAAAGTGATTTAAGAATTTGTGATTTTCTTTCTTTTTTTAAAACTTATTTTTAGAGAAAAGGGACAGGAAGGAGGGAGAGAGGGAGAGAAACATCGATGTGCAAAGACAAACGTCGATTGGTTTCCTCTTGCGTGCCCCCAAGTGGGGATCTGGTCCGTAACCCAGGCTTGTGCCCTCACTGGGACTCAAACTGGTGACCTGTTGCTTTGCAGGCCCACACTCAATCTACTGAACCCCACCAGCCAGGACAGAATATGTGATTTTCAAGCTACTGTGAAAAATAGATACAAAATCCATATTGGGATGACTTCTTAGCCAGGGAAATCCCAACAAACTACTTATCTTTCTGTAAATAACAACACGGATAATTCTGGTTTTTTCCCAAACTACCTACTGTGTAGTCCCACTTACTTATTGTACACAGCCTCCAATTTTTCCGCATTTCACTTCACGCTATCTCCCTGTAGATATACTAAGGAAATGTAAAAAGCAGACCTAAAATCAAATAAACTGAAGAGGCCACCACCAATATTTCTGATTTTTTTTTTCATTGAAATAAGCCCTTTTGGGAGGGAAACAAATCCTTTTTGTATACTTGTCTTGAACAAGGTACATGTGTCTTATAATAAATGATCAGCAGTGTCCAGCTGTGTGAGTAAGTTTGCCTGTTAAAGCTGGTTGTGATTAGTGTTTTATGTCTAGTTGTGTATTATGGGCATTCTGGTGAATGGAAAAACATTATTTCAGCAAATTATCTTTGACTTGTCAGTTGTACATATTATTTGGCTGTTTAAAAAGACTGAGGTTAGATCACTTGGATTTTTAATGGCAGTGGTGTTTTAAGGTGGGAAAGACAGAACGGTATGTATAGATGGTCTCACTTCTGAAGAAAAGGGTATGTGTCTTTATAACAGATGATTAAACAAGACCCCATAGGGTGGAGAGGAGGAGGAGAGGGTTTTCTTTTTATATCCTTTCATACTGTTTGATTTTTAAAAAAGATCATTTTCATGTGTTGCTTTAATAATTTTCTTTTTTTAAAAGTGAAAACCATCCATGTTAGTGTCCTAGGGCTGCCATAACAATTTACTATAAACTGGGGGGTTTAATACAACAGAAATTTATCACTTCACAGTCCCAGAGGCTGAAAGTCTAATATCAAGGTGTCAGCAAGGCCATGATTCCTCCGAACCTGCGGAGAGGAACCCTTCCTTGCTTCTTCCCGGCTTCTTAGTGGTTTGTCAGCAGCCCTCGGCATTTCCCGGCTTGCAGCTGTGGCACTTTACTCTCTGCCTCTGTTGTCGAATGGAGCTCTGCCTTCGTATGTCTGTGTCCCTGTGTCTCTTCTAAGGACACTAGTCCTATTGGATTAAGGGTCCACCTACTCCAGATTGACCTCATCTTAATATAGCCAACTGTCTGCACTGACCCTATTTCCAGATAAGGGCACATTCTGATGCACTTACTGAGTTAGGACTTCAGCATAACTTTGGGGGAGAACAATTGAACCCATAACACCATTTTTTGATGTCTGTATGGCAAGGAGGTGGGTAGATCCGTAATTAAAATTAGGACTGTTTCTGAGATAACTAATTAGGACTTTTTTTTTCAGCTTCAGAAAAAATGTTAAAAGCATGGAAGGAAATGGAAGAAAAGGCTGTCCACTATGCTGAGGTAAAGTCACTAAGTTCATTCTGTGTGTTTGTTTATTCCTGAAGTCTCCCTTAGAAACTTTCTTTGGTTTTGGTATATAGAGTATTTTTCCTGTCATTTCAATATCAGGCAAATATCTAGTAGATGTTTTGTGTATCTAGAGGGAAGTACCATAGTGGATGAAAAATAAGGGTATTGGGCAAATGAGAGTAAACTGAAACCTCAGTGAGCTTCATTTTCCTGTATTATGAGGACTCTACCTTTTTAGAGTAAGGTATGCAGATTAAATGGGGATAAATAATAAATGGTAATTATCATTGTTATTTTTATGACTGGTTTAGATAGAATGGCCCTACATTCCGGTTTACCTAGGAAAGTGTATTTATACCTGTCTTGGCCATAATTATCAACAGTACTTTCCTTCACTCTCAAAATTATGCAGGTTTGACAATAAATATATGGTCGTGCTAGGTAGAGATTATTCTCTGTGACAAATTCCTTCCTTACATCTGTCCATGGTCCCACTAAATTGTTCCTGTCCTTGGTGTCAGAACTTACTCTGAGGACACAGGTGGAGCCATTGGTATCCTGGGGTGGGAAATCCAGTGTCTATCTTGCTGCATTTTTATTTCAAGGCAGTCAGGAACCAGAGGCAGTGAAAATCACAGAACTGAGATGCAGTGGTTTTTTGGCCATTTTTTCCTCTGTCTTGTTAGTGACACATATCTTTTTGCTTCTCAGGAGGAAAAAGCAAATGCAAGTAGTTTACTTTTATCATGAGGGAAAAGCGAGAAGCATAGGAATAAGTATGTTCTCATGTGAAAGATTATAGAATCTGAAAGATGAAAAAGGCTAGAACAAAGTCATTGTTTTATATTCAGTCATTTCGTTATCCTCCTGCAGCAGCAAGTCATTTTTTGTCTGAATTCTTCTTGTGCCGTATGGTGGCGAGCTGTCATTTCTGTTACGTTTCATCATTTTGTAGATAGGTGTCATTGGATACCTGGAGGATCAGATCATGTGCCTGCACACTGAAATCATGGAGCTACAGAAAAGCCCTTATGGAAGACGTCAGGGAGACTTGATGGAAACTCTGTAAGGGCATACTCGTGTCGTTGGTATTGGTCTTTGTAACTTTTTGTAGCAGGTTGTTCTTTCTGTGTACATCTGGCATATCAAGCCTATATGTAGCTATAGTCTGTAGTTCTCCTTTTCTCAAGTATTTAAAAAGGAAGTATTTTCTAAGTCACCAGAAATTTTAGAAATAACTATTTGAGTTGACCTTTCCTATTTTAATTAAAGAATCTTTTCATGTGTGTGTTAAGAATGTTTTAAGTATTCTAAGTTATAAACTGTTTCCCTACTTCTGGCCCAAGGTATTGTCTGTTAAATGCCCTAAATGAGTAAATGAGGTTAACTTCCTAAATGTTTGGATTAGAAATTTCAGATTTTTTTATTCCAATCATAGACCATAATTTTTGTCTCTGTAAGTGTTTCTGGTGCAAGCAACAGATAAGATGTGTGATGGTATACCGCAGCAGATAAGAAGTATATTAAATTTTGCATTTTAAGATCTTGCTCCTGGCTGGTGTAGCTCAGTGGATTGAGCGTAGGCCTGCGAACCAAAGGATCGCGGTTCGATTCCCAGTCAGGGCACATGCCTGGGTTGCAAGCCAGTTCCCAGCAGGGAACTCACAAGAGGCAACCATACATTGACATTTCTCTCTCTCTCCTTCCCTTCCCCTGTAAAGATAAATAAATAAAATATTTAAAAAAAGATCTTGCTATTACTCAATGAAATTCTCTGTTAAATATTTGTTGGCAATATGTACTTGCTTTAAAATTGGATCATTACTCTCTTCAAATAATATTGTTCAAGTTGTGGATTATTGGAGTCATTAAATTGTCCTCACATAGAAACATGTTTTCTCTTTTGTCCAGGGAACAGAGCGCCATTGATCTATATAAGCAGTTAAAGCACAGACCTTCAGGTAAGACACTTTCATCACAGTACTCAAAGGCGTTTTAGGAAACCATCTTTAGCCTCACAAATCCTGGGGATTGGATGTTTTTATTTGTTTAATCTTTATTGTATTTTTTTTCCGTTACCATTTAGTCCTCTCATACTCCCATCTGTCTCTAGGGATTAGATTTTAAACAAGCTGCAGAAGAAATTCTAGTTTTGGTATTTCCATTGAGATGTTTATGGTCCGACAGCTTTTAGTTTGTGAGAATTTAAGAGGTTAGGAAGGCAAAGTTGCAAGAAAATTGAGATGGGAAATATTTTAAAGAGAAATGAAAGGAAGGAATGAAACAGAAAAAAAGGAACTCAAAGAAGGGGAAGCAAGAAAATGTGCAGAAAGGTGGAAAAAATAACTGCTGCTTAAGATTAGAGAGGTTGGAAGGAAGGAAGTTGATGCTGCAGGTTCAGGTTTGGAATGGGCAAAGGGAAGGCCCACGTGCTGGGCCAGAGCAGTTTACCTTGAAAATGATGCCTTCATCTGCACCTGGTCACCGATTGCTTATGTCATCAGCAAAACAATTCCTTTTGAACATCTGCTGAATGTAGAGCATGGCAGCCAAAAAGAGCACTGGATTGAGAATCGAAAGGCTTGAATTCTAGACTGGGCATTTTACTGTCCAAGTGACTTTGGACAAATTACCTAACGTCTTTCCATCTCCTTTCTATTTTCTGCAAAGTGGGGTTGAAATCTAGCTTTCTTAACTCAGTGAGTGCATGTGGCATTGTATTTGAGAGGATGTTTATGAAAATGTTTTATGAGCTATAAAGTATTAAGTACCTGCAAGATATTATCCTTCAGTTAAAAACTGATTTGTTTTGAAGGGTTATAGAAAAAAAAAGGAGAAGTCTGTGCCCTAATTTGCTATATATTTAAATTGTAAAAAAAAAACAAAAACCCACAGCAATTTATGCTTTAAAATTTATAAACACATACAAATATATATGTGAAATTGTATTTAACAAATAACATGATCTCTTCTACATAGTTTTTATTGTAAAAGAGTTTGTTCAGTTTATTTCTACAAACATTTAGGAGGTACATGCAAACTAGGCACCTGTCCCCCTGACTAGGGTGAGGGATGGTTAGAGGAGACGTCCTGTAGGAGGTGAAATATTGGATGAGCCTTAAAGGCCTTACAGGATCAGTCATAGTCGCTAGGTGAAAGGAGGTCGGCTCTTGATATACAGGTATGACAGACGAGGACACGCATGTATAGCACTTAGTATGTTTGAGGAAAAGCATTGTGACTGGATTGTAGTTTCAGGAGGAGAAAGATATGGCTGGATCATAAAGGATCTGGTGTGTCATGGTAGTGAGTTTGGATTTCATCATGATGGCAAAGAGAAACCTTAAACAGTTTTAAGCAGGGGAATGGCGTGGTCAGATCAGCATTTTAGAAATACTTCTCTGGTATCATGTTGATAATAGATTAAACTGTGGTTAAATTAGGCTAGAGACAGGGGCATTGGTTATAAGGTGATGAAATAATCATAAGTCAGTATAGAATCGGCCATGGGCTAAGGCAGAAAGGCTAAACTGTGACAGTGGGGCGAAGAGGGTAGGGCAAAAGAGAGATTTAGGAGGCAGAACTGATAGTGTGGGGTGATGGCTTGGATGTGGGTGCTGGAGATGGAGTTAGGGAGTCATGGATACCCCCTAAGGTTCTGGATAGGGCAGCTGGGTGTGTGGAAGGGTCACATAATAGGAGGTGAAGGAAGAATGACACTCCTGATGGGAAAAGATGAGTTCATTTTCATGCATGTTGATATTAAGGTGTCAGTGGAACATTTAAGTAGTGATGTCTAGAAAACAGTATCATATATATGTATGTATGTACAGGAAAGGCTCAATGTCATCAATAGGTTCTGTGACTTAAAGCAGAATGACATATAACAAAACCTATTTTACCATAGGCTGCTTGATTGAAATGAAAGTTAATTTCCTACGGCATCTTAATCAACTTTATAATGAAATGATGAATGAAACTACATTATTTGAGGACCTGCACACACACATATATATACATATGCATGTGGATTTAATAGAGAAGTCTGAGTTAGATATGTAGCTATTTTGAGAGCAATTAGCCATAGAAATAAAGTCATCATCCTGAAAAAGTAGGTTGAATGAGAAAGATAAGAGTGGATGGAATCCCAGGGAATACCAACATTCAAGAAATGGATAGAAGCAGAAGAGCCTTCAAAGAAAATTGAGAAATGCTATGTAGAGGGACTATGTAGACTATGTAGACTATGTAGAGGGAATGGACGATATTATAGGAATAAGACAGAGTTGCAAAAAGAAAGTAATCAGGACGAAATGCTACAGAATGGTAGATAATAAAAATGGTAATGAAAATATTCATTGGTCTAAGCAGTTTGGACATCATATGTGATCTTGGCCTATTGGTAACAGAAACCGGATTGTAGTGAGCTCAGGAGGAAATGGAGAAGTCAGTCTAGACCAATAATTCACAAAGCATGGGTCATGATCTCTGAAACCTTTCCTTGGAGTCAGTGACGTCAAAACTGTTTTCATAATACTACAGTGTTTTTTGCCTTTTTCACTATGTTGACATTTTCACTGATGCTGTAAAGCATTTGATGGGTAAATGGCTTGCACCTTAATTGGCATGAATCAAGGCACTAGAGCCAAACTGTGCTAGAAGTTACTATACTTTTCGCAACCAAGCAGTTATAGTTTTTTAAAAATGCCAGCTTCATTTAAGTGTCCTTGATAAAGCAGTAAAAATTTGATTTAACTCTCAACCCTCGAGTACATGTCTCTTTAGTCTTCTGTGTGATGAAGTGGAAGGTCTCAGAGTGCTTCTGCTACATACTGAGGTGTGATGGTTGTCTCAGGGAGAAGCACTTCGGCAATTGTTTACTTTGCTGATGGACTGACTTTAATGGAACACCATCTTTACTTAAATGAATGACTGTCAGACAAACTATGGTTATTCAGATTTGGGTATGAGGCAGAAATTTTCTCAAACATTGATGAAATATGACTGTCACTTTAAGGAAAGAAAGCGACAGTGTTAGCTGTCAATGATAAAATTCTGTTCCAAGCGAAGAATGAGAATTTAAGAAAAGTTACATCCATCAACTAAAACTTGTCAGCTTCTGAATGCTTAGACTTTTCTGGTGAGATCAGTAGTGCCACTAAAACAATTCGCAAAAGTGTAAAACAGTGCCAGTGTTCTCACTATTTGTTTTTGTTTAGGAAAATAGTTATTTTTAATGAAAATGTTAATAGTTTGTTCTTATTTTTAAATGAATAGATGTTTGAAAAAAGTTTCTCAGCTTAATTCCTGAAAAGCACTTTGATGTTACTAAGAATTTTTTAGTGTGAAGGGGTCCTGAGATCGAAAGTTTAGGAACTGTTTATCTAGGCTATTCTTTAGAAGCCTGGCTGTTAAAGAAGAGAGGTGATGAGGAGCTGTGAGGAGCTGTAGAATCAAGGAAGGTCACTTTTTGGAAGGAATACTTGAGCATATTTATGTGCTTCGGGCCAAAAGCCTGTGAACATGGAGCTCCCTGAACAAGCTTGTGGGGCGACTCCAGAGAATAGTGGAGGATTAGGCTTACTGCCACTGATACTAGAGGGAGGACGGGTGTGGATACAGACACTTGTGTACGTAAACGGGTTGGGATGTGAGGGTCTTATGGCCGCCTGTCCTGAATGAGAAGTGGAGTTAACTGTAACGTAAGAGGTGATGACCTCATAGACTTGAGGAGTATGCTAAAGATTTTTAAAAGCTGGTATGTGCAATGGAAGATGTTGCTGACCCACAATACTTATTAAGAATCTATAGCAGAAGTGAAAACCTGTGAATTAATAGTCAACAACAGAAGGAATGGTGCTATAATTTTCTTGTTAGTAGTGTTTAGTAGCTTGGATACAGCAACTGATAGAGCAAATGGTCAGACCAATCCAGGGCTGGAATTGTACTGATAGAATAAGAAGACAAAGAAGTGGAAGATATTGACAAAAAGTGATATAAGTGATAGCAGTTGCGGTTAGAGTAAAATATTGAAATTTAAGATATCAAATATAGGAGTCTAAATCTTTTTTCTTTAATCATTACTCATTGCTCCCAGTCTTCAGGCCAATGAATTAGATATTATAGATAAAGATATTTAAAATTTCATTAATTGACTCAGGCAAATTAACTTTCCTGTCAGGGAGAGCATTTATTTGTCTTTTAAAAAAACTTCACAGTACCCATATAAGCATATCAGCGTAGGGCGGAGAAATGAAAGTGCAATCCAAGTAGTTTCTCTGAACTGATGGTCCCCTTGAGGGACAAACTAGTTAGCCGCAACAAGTTTTGTCTACTGCTGTGGATTATATAATCACACTCGATATATATTCTGGTGTATTTTCTAGCTTCAAATTGACTTAAGACTCATGTTCAGCTGAGAATAGTCAAAACCAACTTTCTTCATTGTCTGTGTTGGAGAATGTTCAATTTCTGAGGTCTTTGACCATCTGAAAGAATTCATTCTATGAGAAAGCTGTTGGGCTTTATCTGTGGGGTTGAGAAAGGAGTGCTGTTTGGAGAGGAGCCGTTATGGAGCCTCCATATCGAGCTGTTGCTGAGGGAGAGACATAGATGTGTGGGGGATAAAGTTGAATGTGGGGGAGGTCTTTGCAGTGATGACAGAGGACACTGAACTTTTTAAAACTCTTTTGATAGTCCTTTCATAGTAAAATGTGGGTAACAGTAGTAGCATTCTCACAGGAGTCCTGTGAGAGTTAAATGAGAAGGCTGTATGTAGCTGAGAGCAAATAATAATATTTTTGTATTTGAGATTAGTTATTGTTTAAGGAAATACCAGCATGATCCATGAGCAGCCTTCCAATTTTTTAAAACTTAGCCATTTTGAGGCACTTCTGCTCCTGATGCCAGAAGAACTGGAAGATGTTTCTGACCTGCATTCCAGACAGAGAAACAAAGCCACAGAACCCTGCCACCCCATAGCCTTCCTTTGCCTTGGGTGTTGGATTGTGGAGCACATTATTTGCAAACCTAAGAACTGGTAGTGCACAATCACATTTTTCCCTGAGTGAGGGTAAACTCTGTGACTGGTCCTGGGCTTGGGACACACAGGGGACCCTCTGGAGAGCTGAGATCACCATTTCCTTGAGGACAAAACAACAAAGAAGCTGGTGGGTTCCTCCAGGCTACCCCACCCCCAAGCATTGCAGGTGCACTGGGCAGCATTGCTGGGAACCCCTGGGATTTCACAGAACTAAAAAATTCGTGATTCAGTGTCACATATGGGAAAAGAATGGAAAGACCTTTTAGTGTTAATCTGCTGGAGAAGTACCACTGATACATAGATCTTTAGACAGAGAGGGAACCTTCAAATACCATGAATAACAAGGTAGTGAGGCAGCTCAGGAAGAAAATGAATCTCCAGCAAACATACTTAAAGGCATGGAAATATATGGTATAAATGACAGAAAAGTCAAGATTGCAGTTCTGAAAATGCTCAACAAGGTGCAGAAATACAGATGGGCAATTTAATGAGCTCAGAAAACAAATCAATGAACAAAATGAGTACTTTACCAAGGAGATTGGAACTTTAAGGAAGAACCAAACAAATTCTGGAGATAAAGAACTCAGTACAAGAGATCAAGAATGAACTAATGAGTATAGCAAATAGAGCTGACCAGGTGGAGGAACAAAGATAGTGATATCAAAGATAGAAATCTAGAAATGATGCAGAGGGAAGGAGAGAGGGACTTGAGCATTAAAAAAAAAAAAATGAAAGGACTCTACAAGAACTATCTGATTTCATTAGAAAGAGCAATATAAGAATAATAGGCATAACAGAAGAAGAAGAAGAGAGGGATAAGGGAATGGAGAGCCTATTCAAACAAATTGTTAATGAGAACTTCACAAACCTATGGAAAGAACTAGATCCTTGAATCCAAGAAACAAACAGAACACCTATTTTCCTCAATCCAAAGACGCCTTTTCCAAGGCACATTGTATTGAAACTGTCAAAATTTAATGACAGGGAAAGAATTCTCATCCTGATTCGTGTGGCTCAGTTGTTGGGCATCATCCCACAGAGCTAGAGGTCGTCAGTTCAGTTCCTTGCCAGGGCACATGGCTGAGTTGTGTGGTCTGATTGGGGCTCACAGAGAGACAGCTGGTCGATGTTTCTCACACCAGTGTTTCTCTCCATCTCTCCCTCCTTTCCCCTCTCTTTCTAAAAATAAATAATTCTTTTTAAAAAGGAGAGAATTCTCAAGGCAGCCAGGGAAAAGAAGAAAGAAAGCTATAAAGGAAAGCCTATTAGGTTATCATTGGACTTCTCGGCAGAAACACTGCAAGCCAGAAGAGAGTGGAACCAAGTATTCAGACTAATAAAAGAGAGAAATCACCAGCCAAGAATACTGTACCCAGCAAAGTTATCCTTTAAATGTGAAAGAGAAATAAAGACTTTTCCAGACATACAGAAGCTGAGAGAATTTATCACCAGAAGACCTCCATTGCAAGAAATACTCAAGGGGCTTATTCTATCTGAAACAAAAAGCAAAAGTCACAAAACTATGAGTAAGATCACCAACAAACAGCATAAAAAGGGATACTTTGTGACAATGAAAACATAAAAGGGGTGGGAGTAAAGGCCTGAATTTGCAAAGAAGGATGGAGATCAGATGCATTCAAATGAAAAAACACTATTGTATATATGAAACTTTCTTTTTCATAAACCTAACGGTAACCACAGCAAAAGAGCCCCCCCCAAACAAACAAACAAACAAAAACCACACCAGACATATAGTCTAAAAAAAGAGGAAGTAGAAGAAAGAAGTATGGAATACCACCGAACAAAAACAATAGACAGAACATAAAGGAATAGAACCAACGGAGGCACAGGACTACCAGAAAACAAAAGATAAAAGAGGGTTATAAGAAATCTTCACACATCAATAATTACCCTAGATATAAATGGACTAAATTCACCAATAAGGAAGCACAGAGGAGCAAATTAGATAAAAAAAACAAACCCAATCATATGCTGCCTTTAGGAGACATATCTAAGCTGCAAAGACAAAGAAAGTGAAAGGGTGGACAAGCAAATAACATCCACAGAAAAGCAGGTATAGCCATGCTTATATGTGACAAAATAGATCTCAAAATAACAAAGGTAATGAGACAAAGATGAACATGTTATAGTGAAAAAGGTGATAAAATACATCCAGGAAACAGAACACTTCATATATATGCACCCAACCTGGGAGCACTGAAATCTATAAAGCAACTAAAGAACTAAAGGGAGAAACAGACCAAAACACAATTATAGTTGGGGGCCTTAATACTCCAGTGCCTGCTGTAGATATCCAAACAAAATCAATAAAGAAATACTGTCCTTAAATGGCACATTGGACCAAATGGACATTAGCATTTACAGAGCCTTTCATCCCAGAACATCAGATTATATACTCCTGTCCAGTGCACATGGAATATTCTCAAGGATCAACCACCTGTTGAGTCACAAAAGATGTTGAGCCTCAACAAATTCAAGAAGACTGAAATCATATCAAGCATATTCCCTGATGACAGTGCTTTGAAACTATGAATCAACTGGAAAAAGGAAGTAAAGAAACCCACAAACATGTGGAGATTAAACAACATATTACTAAAAAAAATGACTGTCAAAGAAGAAATAAAAGGTGAGCTCAAAAGACATATATAGACAAATGAGAATAACAATACAACATATCAGAACTCCTGGGAAGCAGCAAAAGCAATAATAAGAGGAAAGTTTATACTATTACAGGCCTATCTCAGGAAACAAGAGAGATAGTGCCATTAATGGTCCCCAGGATCTGTCCCTTACTTCAAAAGGGTTTGGACAAAACAGACCCAGGGATGCCCCTTTTTTCAGCTTTTGACCACCCTCCAACCTCTTTTCTAGTCACCACCTCAGACATCATCAGCCTGAGACCAGCCAACACCATTTTTTGACCTTGACTCCTCATTGCTGAACAATCATGAGCTCCTAGATTTGTCAGAATTATTCCACTGAGGTGGAGGCTGCTGTCAATCATCTAGCCAACCTGTGTCTGTGGGCCTCCTACACCTACCTCTCTCTAGGCTTCTATTTTGACATTGATGATGTGGCTCTGCAGGGCATTGGCCACTTCTGAGAGTTGGCTGAGAAGAAGTGCAAGGGCACTGAGCATCTCTTAAATCTGCAAAACCAGCATGGTGGCCACATTCTCTTCTAGGATGTGCTAAAGCCTTCCCAAGATGAGTGGGGTAAAACTTGGGACACTATGGAAGCCACTTTGGCCTTGGAGAAGAACCTGAACCAAGCCCTTTTCAATCTGCATGCCCTGGGTTCAACCCTCACAGACCCTCATCCCTGTGACTTCCTCGGAGAACCACTTCCTTGGTGAGGAGGTAAAACTCATTAAGACATGGGTGACCACTTGACTAACATCCTCAGGCTGGCCAGCCCCCAGGCTGGGCTGGGTGAGTATTTCTTCAAAAGGCTCACCTTCAAGCACCTTTAGGAGCCTTTGGAACCCAGAGGCCTTTGAGGCCGCCCTCTGCATTTCCCTGTTGTCTGGCTTTTGCTTGAACCTCTCCCTAAAACCACTAGGCATCCTTTTAACCACCCTGGAGCCCTCTCCCATTCCTTGGACCAAATGGAAACAATAAAGCTTTTTGCAGCAGAAAGGAAGGAAAAGAAACAAGAAATTCCAAGTAAATAATCTAACATTACATTTTAAAGAACTAGAGAAAAAAGAACAAAAGCAATCCAAAGTCAGCAGAAGAAAAGAAGTAATAAAAATTAGAGCAGAATTGAATGAGATAGAAAACAAAAAGACTATACACTAAAAGAATACAACAAAGAGCTGGTTCTTTAAAAATATTAATAAAATAGACACACCCCTGGCTAGACTCACTAAGAGAAAAAGACAAAAGACTCTCATGAACAAAATTAGAAATGAAAGTTACCACAGACATCACAGATATACAGAGTATTATACCAGAATACTGTGAAAGACTGTATGCCACCAAATTCAACAACTGAGAAGAAAAGGTTAAGTTCCTAGAAATATATAACCTTCCTAGACTGAATCATGAAGAATTAGAAGATCTAAATGGACTGATAAACAGTGAGGAAATTGAAACAACCATCAAAAACCCATTAGAAAAATAAAAGTCCAGGACCAGATGGCTTCATCAGTGAATTATACCAAGCATTTAAAGAAGACTTGATATCTGTCCTTCTCAAAGTCTTCTGAAACATTGAAGAAGAGGCAGTATTTCCTAACACATTTTATGAGGCCAATATAACCCTATACCAAAACCTGGCAAAGATCTCTCACACACACACACACACACACACACACACACACACACACAGAACTACAGATTAATATCTCTGATGAATACAGATGTAAAAATACTGAACAAAATACTATCAAATCAAATACAACAGTACATTAAAAAAATAACACACCACAATCAAGTAGAGTTCATTCCAGGGGCACAAGGATGGTTCAACATATGCAAATCAATCAATGTAATACACCACATTAAAAAACTAAAAGTCATATGAATAGACACAGAAAAAGCATTTGAAAAGATACAACATCCATTTGTGATTAAAACACTTAACTAAAATGGATACAGAAAGAAGGTACCTAAACATGATAAAGGCCATATATAACCAGCCTTCAGCCAATATCATACTCAATGGTGAAAAACTGAAACCTTTTGCTCTAAAATTAGGAACAAGACAAGGATGCCTACTCCACCACGCTTACTCAACATGGTTCTGAAAGACCTAGCTAGAGCAATCAGGCAAGAGAAAGAAATAAAAGGCATCCAAATAGGGAAGAAAGAAGTAAAAGTGTCACTTTTTGCAGATGACATGATCACCCTAAAAATACCTAGAAATACATAGAAAACCCTGAAGACTTCGCCAAAAAAACTTTAGAAACAATAAACAGATATACTAAAGTTGAAGGATACAAAATGTATAAAAATACGCCATTTTCCTGTATACTAACGATGAAACTTAAGAAAAAGAATTGGAAAAAAACCTACTCATTTTGTAATTGCAACCAAATGAATAAAATACCTAGGAATAAGCTTAGCAAAGGATGTGAAGGACCTATAAACTGAAAATGACAAAGCATTATTTTTTGGAGTGATTTTACTTATTTTTAGAGAGAGGGGAAGGGAGGGAGAAAGGGAGAGAAACGTCAGTGTGTGGTTGCCTCTCACACATTCCCTACTGGGGACTGGCCTGCAACCCAGGTATGTGCCTCGACTGGGAATTGAACTGGTGACCCTTTGGTTTGTAGGCCATCACTCAATTCCCTGAGCCTTACCAGCCAGGGCTACAAGCATTATTAAAAGAGATAGAAAAAGACACAATGAAATGGAAAGATATTCTTTGTTCATGGATTGGAAGAATAAACATAGTTAAAATGACCGTATTACCATTACCCAAAGCAATATACAGATTTAATGCAATCCCCACAAAATTCCAGTGTCACTTTTTAAAGAAATAGAACAAAAAACATCAGATTTGTATAGAACCACAAAAGACCCCAAATAGCCAAAGCAATTATGAGACAACAGGGCAAAGCCAAATGTATCACAGTACCTGATTTCAAAATTATACATCAGAGCTACAATAATTAAAACAGCATAGTATTGGAAGAAGAACAGATACACAGGCCAGTGGAACAGAATTGAGACCTCAGAAATAAAACCACAGGTATATGGGCAAAATTTTTTTTTGACAAAGGAGCCACCAGAAACACAATGAAGAAAAGAAAGCCTCTTCAATAAATGAGGTTCTGGAAAAATTGGAAAGCCACATGCAAAGGTATGAAACTATATTACAGGGTGTCTCCATATACAAAAAGTAATTGAAAACAATTCAAAGAGCTAAATATAAGATCTGAAACAATAATATTACATAGATGAAAACATAGCTACTAAACTTATGGACCTAGGCCATAGAGAACATTTTATGAATTTGACCCCAAAGGAAAGGAGAAATGAATGGGACTATATCAAACCAAAGCTTCTGCACAGCAAAAGAAACTGACAGCAAAATAAAAAGGCAACCAACTGAATGGAAGGTGTTAACTGCAAACAGCAGCTCCGACAGGGGGTTAATATCCAAGATATATAAATATCTCCTACAACTCAACACCAAACAGTCCAATGAAGAAATGGGCAGAGGACCTGAACAGACACACAAACAAAAGGCCAAGAGGACATACAAAAGGCCTAAGAGGACATACAAAAGGCCAACAGATAGATGAAAAGGTGTTCAACTTCACTAGCTGTTAGGAAATTGCAAATCAAAGTTACAGTGAGATACCATTTCACACCTGTTAGAATGGCTGTTATCAACAAGACAGGTAATGTGTTGGAGAGGTTGTGGGAAAAAAGGAACCCTCACTCACTGCTGGTGGGAATGTAAACTGGTGCAGCCACTGTGGAGAACAGTATGATGGTTCCTCAAAAAATGAATAGAGTTACCATATGACCCAGCAATCCTTCTTCTGGCTCTCTACCCCCAAAACTCAAAAACATTTATGCACACAAATATGTGTACCCCTATGTTCATTGCAGCATTATTAATGGTGGCCAAGACATGGAAACAACCAAGGTGTTTTTCAGCAAAGGACTGGATAAAGAAGATAGGGCTCATACATACCATGGAATACTAAGCCATACAAAAATATGAAATATTGCCATTTGTGACAACATAGATGGACCTTGAGAATATTATGCTGAACAAAGTCAGAGAAAGTAAAGCCCCATATGGTTTCACGTATATGTGGGATATAAAACTGAAACTCATACACACAGATAGCAGTATGGCAGTTACCACAGGGAAAGAGGTTAGGGGGTAGTGAAGAGTCAAGGGGGCCAAATATATGGTGATGGGAGATGATTTCTGACTTCAGGTGGTGGGCACACAATGCAATATTAGAGTATGTGTCATGGAAATTCACACTTGAAATCTATATGGCCATCTTGACCAGTGTCACCCCAAAACATTTAATTAAAAAATGAAAATAGAACTTAGCCATTTTCTGAAATACAACAATTAATACTAGCTATTTTTTTAATTGAGGTAACATCTAAAAACTGAAGAACTCACTGTGACCACATAACCATCCATTTGAGGACATTTGTCAGCTACCAGTTTGCTTTAAGATGCCATACTATCCTCAGGCTGCACTTTCAGAATGTCTACAGGTTCTTTTATTAGTGTATAAGATTTGGCTTAAGTCTTATCAGCTTTTTTGAAGACTTTATGGGCTATTAACAGATGGATAAACATGAAATTCCAAGCAACCTAGTTGGAGCAAGGGCCTCCTTTAAGGCAGTGAAAGGTTGATGAATTGTCCTATTGTTTGTTTCTAAATAAACAATGTTACTCATATGAGGATAATTGATTTCTTAGCTAAGAGGGTGCATATATGTCTGGGGATTAGGTTAGTATGGGTTAAAGATAGCTAAGGCTGTTCTCAAAACAGGCAACTAAGGTTTCTGAAGTTACAATGATAAATATCAATATATATAATATATGCAAAAATGCATACTGTAGGTATGTAATTGTAGATATAGAATCTTAAAATTTTAAGTGAAGATGTTGTTAATTAAAACTAGTTTCAAAAAACAAGCAATCAGAACAAGAAGAAGAAGAAACAGCCCTGGCTGGTGTGGCTCAGGGGATTGAACACCTGCCTGTGAACCAAAAAAAGGCTGCTGGTTTGATTCCCAGTCAGGGCATATGCCTGGGTTGCATGCCAGGTCCCCAGTTGAAGGCATGCAAGAGGCAAATGATAGATGTATCTCTTGCACAATAATGTTTTTCTCCCTCTCTCCCTCCCTTTCCCTCTCTCTAAAAGTACATAAATAAATAAATAGAATTTTTTAAAAAGGAAAGAAAAAAGAACCCCCCAAATGAACATAGTGTAAGCAGCCTCTGAGACATCTTCAAGTGTATTAACATTCACATCTTAGGGGTACCAGCAGGAGAAGAGAAAGAGCAAGAAATTGGAAATTATTTGAAAAAATAATGAAAGAAAAATTCTCTAATTTGATGAATGAAATAGTCCAGGAAACACAGAGAGTCCCAAACAAGATGGATGCAAAGAGGCCCACTCCAAGACACATCATAATTAAAATGCCAAAGTTGACAGGTGAAAGAATCTTAAAAGCAGCAAGAGAAACCACAGGGGAGCTCCCATAAGACTGTCAGCTGATTTCTCAAAAGAAACTTTGCAGGCTAGAAGGGATTGGCAAGAAATATTCAACGTGATGAAAAGCAAGGACCTACAGCCACAGTGGCTCTACCCAGCAAGGCCATCATTTAGAATCAAAGGGCAGATAAAGCTTCCCAGACAAGAAAACACTAAAGGAGTTCATCATCACCAAATCATTATTATATGAAATGTTAAAGGGACTTATTTAAGAAAAAGAAGATCAAAATTATGAACAATGAAATGGCAAAAAATACATATCTAGCAACAATTGAATCTAAAAAACAAGCAAACAAGAAGAACAGAAGCAGCAGAATCATGGATACAGAGAGTGTATTGATGGTTGCTAGATGGGAGGGGGTTGTGGAGGGATGGGTGTAGAGGTGAGGGGATTTAAGAAGAATAGGTGGGACTTCCGGCCAAGATGGAGGTGTAGGTGGAAACACTGTGCCTCCTTGCACAACCAAAATTAAAGACAACAAAAATGTAGAAACAAAAACACAACCAGAACAGACAGAAAATTGAACTGTATGGAAGTCCGACAACCATTCATCCAGACCAGTAAGGGGGCGGAGTCAGCGGCTGGTGGAGAGGGGTCGAGGCAGGAAAAATCAGTGGCTGGAAGACCCCGGGCGCAGGGAGGAAATGAGCAGACCCAATGAGGTGTGCAAGGCTGCTGGCTGACCGTGGTCACATACTTGCATGCCCTCGGTCACATATTCGCATGCAGATAAACCTGGCAAAAATGGGCAGTGAGACAGACCACGCAACCCAGTGCCCCAGTGATGGGAAATAAAGCCTAAAAGCACCGATTGAAAACACTTGTGGGGACTGAGGTGCCGGGAGAGATTCCCAGTCTCACAGGAGAGTTTGTTGGGGAGACCCATGGGGTCCTAGAACATACACAAGCCCACCCACCCAGGAACCAGCACCAGAAGGGCCCAATTTGCTTGTGGGAAGTGGTGGAAGGACTGAAAGGCAAGCAGAGCAAGTGCCATTGTTCTCTTTCAGACCCTGCCCCCACATACAGCGTCACAACCCAGCAATGTGGGTTGTCCCTCCCTGGTAACACCTAAGGCTCCGCCACTCATGTAACAGGCGCGACCAGACCAAAAAAAATGGCTCAAATGGAAGAAAAGATTAAAGCCCCAGAGCCAATACTTTTAAGCAACCAAGAGATAGCCAACCTATCAGAGGCATAGTTCAAAACACTGGTGATCAAGATGCTTACAGAACTGGTTGATTTTGGTTGTATATTAGATGAAAAAATGAAGGCTACACTAAGTGAAATGAAGGAAAATGCACAGGGAACCAATAGTGATAGGAACAAAACGGGGACTCAAATCAGTGGAGTGGACCAGAAGGAAGAAAGAAACAACCAAACAGAAAAGAATGAAGAAATAAGAATTCAAAAAAATGAGGAGAGGCTTAGGAACCTCCAGGACATTTTTAAATGTTCCAACATCCGAATTATAGGGGTACTAGAAGGGGCAGAGGAAGAGCAACAAGTGGAAAATTTATTTGAACAAATAATGAAGGAGAACTTCCCCAATCTGGCAAAGGAAAGAGACTTCCAGGAAGTCCAGGAAGCTCAGAGAGTCCCAAAGAAGATGGATCCAAGGAGGAACACACCAAGGCACATCATAATTACACTAGCCAAGATTAAAATGAAGGAGGGAATTCTAGAAGCAGCAAGAGATAAGGGGACAGTCACCTACAAAGGAGTTGCCATCTGACTGTCAGCTGATTTCTCCAAAGAGACCTTATAGGCAAGAAGGGGCTGGAAAGAAGTATTCCAAGTCATGAAAGGCAAGGACCTACATCCAAGACTGCTCTATCCAGCAAAACTTTCATTTAGAATGGATGGGCAGATAAAGTGCTTCTCAGATAAAATCAAGTTCAAGGAGTTCATCATCACCAAGCCCTTACTATATGAAATGTTAAAAGGACTTAATCTGAGAAAAAGAAGATAAAAAATATGAACAGTGAAAGGACAGCAAACTCAGTTATTAACATCCACACCAAAAATAAGAGCAGACTAAGTGGACAGCAAGAACAGGAGCGGAGCCACAGAAATGGAGATCACATGGATGGTTAGCAACAGGGGAGTGGGAGGAGGAGAGAGGGGGAGAAGGTACAGAGAATAAGTAGCATAGACGGTGGGGAGAAAATAAATGGGGAGGGCAAGAATAGTGTGTGAAATGTGGAAGCTAAAGAACTTAAGACACATGGACATAAACTAAAGGGGGGGATGTGGGTGGGAGGGCGTGTGCAGGGTGGAGGGAAATGAAGGGGGGAAATGGGACAACTGTAATGGCATAACCAATAAAATATATTGTAAAAAGAAAAGAAGAGTAGGTGGTTACAGAATAGCCATGGGGATGTAATGTCCAGTATAGGAAATGGAGAAGCCAAAGAACTTCTACACATGATTCATGGACATGAACAGTGGTGTGGGGATGGCCTGAGGGAGTGAGTTATACGGGGTGGAGAGGGGTAAAGGGGCAAAATTGGGACAACTATAACGGTATAAACAAATATAATTAAAAATAGTTTCAGATTTTCAGTGCTTTTTTGTTTGGAGGCTGACATGTTCATGGGAAAGAGAGGCTCTGCCCGCTGACTGAGGTTCTTTTGTAGATCACTCCTACAGCGACAGCACGGAGATGGTGAAGACGATTGTGCATACTGTGCAGAGTCAGGACCGGGTTCTGAAGGAGCTTTTCGGTCATCTGAGGTAAAAAAAAAAAAGAAAAGTTTCTTTATTTTCTATTGAAAAGCTCCTTTTCAAAAGCTCCAGGGTATTTTTATCATCTTCCTTTCAAAATGTACTACCCCTTTTCTGTAAACATAACAGAACTGGGAAGAGTTCTGGCACGAGCTTGAGTAGCTTGCCCGCAGCTGTGTGCCTGTAGGTGTCCTGTTCTTGTGCACTGCTTTAGAGATCAGTCATTGAATCTGGCTCTGGTTGTGGTTTATTTCCCCAGCTGGGTTTGAGCGTGTGGTGTATGGTCTTGTGGCTTGTGTAAGTGCCTGACACTGATTTCATCTCTCCAGCAAGTTGTTGGGCTGTAAGCAGAAGATTATTGACCTCCTGCCCAAGGTGGAAATGGCCCTCAGTAACATCAAAGAAGCTGACAGTGCCGTCATGTTTATGCAGGGAAAGAGGCAGAAAGAAATATGGCATCTCCTTAAAATTGCTTGTGTAAGTACTTTTAATGAATTATTTTTTATTTTTATCCTCAACCAGGGACTTGTTTATTGATTTTACAGAGGGGGGAGGGAGGGAGAGAAACATCGATCAGTTGCTTCTCATACGCCATTGGCCAGGGACAGAACTTGGAGTCTAGGCATGTGCCCTCACCAGGAATCCAACCCATGACCTTTCAGTCTACAGGACAACAACCAAAAGGGCCACACTGGCCAGGGCATGAGTTATTTCATGTGACATTGATTTGTTATTCTGTGTAAAAGCGATTTTTGTCAGCATAATCTGGGTCCTCTTGAAGATAAGTATTTTTGTGTTAGGTTGATGCTTGCGTTCTTTGCTGGGTGTCTGACTAGCAGTTCAGATGCAGGACTTCATGATCACCCTTCATAATCTTTCCTTTCCAGTCTCCTGTTTTTATACTTTTCCCAGCTCTTGACCACTGTGGTATCCTCCCCTGATTTGGGGATAGGTGTGCCTGACTAGCTAATAAAACCTTTTGTTCAAATGGGTTTTTTCCCTCCAACTAAATTGGAAATAGATGGGTAGACACATTTGGGTTTAGTCAATGAAGAAAGGGCCTGGGGATAGATGAGTTAGTAATGGTATGTAATACACACTACTGAGGAGTTTTATGCAGAGATATTCTTGTGCAAACAAGTTATGATAAAAATATAAGTCTTAGGAATATGGTAGGAAATTGTATGAATCAGTAGAGATATTTGCCTGTAATCTTACTTTTATATTCCTTCAGACACAGAGTTCGGCTCGGTCCCCTGTAGGATCCAGTCTAGAAGGTGCAGTAACTACCCCTCAGGCATCAGCGTGGCTGCCCCCAACTTCAGTAGAACGTGAACATTCTCTGTCATGCGTGGTAACTCCTCAAGATGGGTGGGTTCACTTTGTAACAATAGATAATTGTTTTCATGAGCAGTGATAGGAATGAGGCAGTAGAACATAGTGGTTAAGGCACAGTCTTCAGTGCCCTATAGACTAGGGTTGTGTCCTAATTGTCCCTTTGTAATAACCTTGCACAATTAACTTGACTCTTTTCTGTTCACATTTCCTCGCCTGTAAAGTGGGAATGGCTGTGAATATTCAATTAGTCAACATGTAAAATACTGGGAAGTAAATATTCAGCAAATGTCATTTATTATTAGCTCAATCCAAGTTGAAGTTTTCTTTCTATTATTGGCTTATCAGTTCTTTTACCCAAACTTTATTCTTTCCTCAACCATTTATCTCTGAGAAATTACGCTTTTTGCATTTATCATTTGGGGGTCTTGATCACCCCTGTAATGAATTGTTGAGTTTAGTCTACCACTTAGTATTCCTAATATCAGACTGTAATGCCTTAAATCAGTTTTGCAAGTAAGAACTGAAGTTTGAAGCCCTATATATTTTTTATTAATTCCTACTCTTCTGCTAAAAGCTGAATGACTATCCATTTCTGTTATTTTTCTCAGCATAAGATGTGCCGTATCCAGAGCCAGTGGCTCTTTGCTAGCTTGTGTCTTGTCGCTTTTCTCACAACTCATGGAGACCTCTACAGAACCAGCCTTTCCTGGAAGCTCTGCCCATAATTAGTTTTGCAGAAGTGCAGCCATGTTACACCACTGCTCAGGAGGTCATGCAGTTTGCACATTCTGTACTCTGCTTTTATGAGAGAAAAGCACATGGCAGGAAGGCAAGCTGATAACAGGTATTCTATTTTTTTAAAGAAAGCAAGTTCCAGGTTATATCTTGGGGTCACTATAAATTTGGCCCTGTGTAATACATCCACAGCTACAGCACAGGCTATAATTAATTATATAGCCTTTAGGAAATAATTTCATTAATCAGAGTTAAATCGAATAAAATTTAATACATTACTAACCTTTTTGCTTTCATTTAAAGGCATTTAGGTTTCTCAGGGGATGCTAATGCTTGCTCATGTCACCTCTATACAGTTAATTTCAGATTTGAGGTTGTGGTTGTTTGTGAAAGTGTTTAAATGTTTTCCAGTAGGAATACATTATAAAGGAAAACTGATTTGAATTATTACGTACCTGTGATACTTAACTAGCAAGGATCGGGAACTGTTGGTTCAATTTTTCTATGTGTTGACTAAATGCTGAATTAGAATTCATTCTAAGCTAAAGTGGCTATAAACCATGCCTAGAAGTGATTCTAGTAGGATAGGGACTCCGAGGGGTGGTAAAAGGTGAGGACAGAGACCGTACCGAAGAGGAAAGCGTGGAGGGCAAAAACCAGATCAGGATTTCCTTCAAATACAAGTTTCCTGGACTCGTCTTGGTTCTGGGCAGCTCCCCTGGCACGCTGTTTTCTTCTGCTGTCTTTAGTCATCAGCTTGCTTGTTTCGTTTTTTCATTGCTGCCATCTGTGGTTTCCAACCAGAGTTTTTCACCTTTCCAGATCTTTGCAGAACAAATTGTACTTTTGTATCTTCTCCCCTATATTCGTGTCTCTGAAAAGTAACCATGCTGGTGGTCTTACTACTTGTAAGGAAAAGGAAATATTCCAGAAACAAAGAGATCATTTGTCTGTGCCACAAGGATCTCCCTCCCTCCCACACACCCAGTTAGCATTTTCAGGGGGAAGGAGTTGTATATGAGTGCCAGTTTTATTTCAAAGAAAAATAAGATTGGAGTTATTATGGACTTATTATTAAAGCTGGGCAGAGGCAACACATGGAGTGACACAGCAGCACTGTGCCTCTGGGCGGGAGGGATGAGCAAACCGAAGACTGTAGCAACAGCTGATTGGGATGCAGGGTCGCAGGAAGGGCAGTGATCATCTGACCCTGAAAACCAGAAACTAGAGGAAATTCATATGCCCCTTTGCTGAATTTGGAAAAGATTTTTTTTTCCTTCTCACAGGGAGACTTTGGCACAAATGATAGAAGAAAATTTGAACTGTCTTGGCCATTTAAGCACTATTATTCATGAAGTGAATGAGGAACAGAGTGGTAGGATGATGGTAAGTTTTATATGGATATGTATGTGTGTTTTAGGTATACAGGTGCAAAGGGTTTAACTTTCCACGCTAGCCTTACCTGGCATTTGGGGTGCGTGTGGGGAATAGAAGAACGCAGAGGAAAGAGAACGCTTTTGAGGAATACCCTTGACCTCATATCCCCGTTCTCTCTTACTCATGGATGTACTAGGATTATGTCATCAGTAATCTTCAACAGTAGCACTTGTGGTCAAATTAAATGATTGGTGAGCTTTCTTTGTAACGTGACCACTGAAATTGAATGGTTTGTACCTTTTTGCTTTGACAAGCAATTTTCTCCAATAAGACAGGGCAGGATTTATATCATAATTCCAGTTCATTAACTGCTGTGTATAAAATTAATATTGTTAATATAGTTTTAATTAATTACTGTGAATTACTGATTTGTTAAAACTTGGAGAAACAACAAAATTAAAAAACTGGATTAACTTCTCTATATTTAGTCTCAATGTCAACTCTTTGTATCTCCTTTTCCATTATTCAAATATTTATAAAAACTCTTTGAAATATTTTTTAATTAGCAGAAAATAAGGTAAACTCAACTCTAATTGCAACTTATGCTCTTAATTGTTTAACTTTTGACTATAAAATGTCCAAGCGTACAGAAAACTTACAAAAATTAAGACTTATAAGCCTACCACTTATAGTCAACATCTAATTGTAATCTTTTCATGCCCGGTTTTAGCATCTTGATTGGAGTTGGTTAACAGGATGACTTGCTACTTATTCACTGTCCCCAAACCAATGGAAGTTGTTGCCGTACATGTTCAAAATTTGTTTTCTCCCATGAAACCATTCTTCAGACACCATTCATTGGAAGAAATGCCTGTGATCAAAAACTACTCATGGTTTTACAAGGGCAGTATTTTGGCTTTGGGTAATTTTAACCCCTGAACAGATATAATTTTATGTTTGTGAACTTGTTTAAATACTGCAGCTACTTAGGCAAATCATTGCAACTTATTTAACTTTAAACTTGGTAAAACATTACCTATTTAACTGACTAAAAATATCTTTTAACATTTAACTGTGGCATAAGGCCAAAAGTAATATATACAGAGAAGAAAACATCCATTAACATGTGTTCCAAGTACATGTTGTCTGCCTGTGTTTCTGTGACAGAGACTGCTCGCAAGTAAAATTGTACCTCTTGAAGAATAAACCCTACCTCCTTGTATTGCACTCAGCAGTGCTCTTTCTGGCATCGTAAGGAGTTGGGTCAATCCCATTTTCAGTTTCATTGCACCCTTGACAGTGTTCCTTTCCTATAGAAGGGACTGTGCATCTTTGCTTCTAATACCAGTGGACTGTCATAAATGTGCTATGTGTATATCTTAAGTGTGCTATGTGTATATGTATTTAAGATGTACATTTAGTAATATCAAAGACAAGCTGTCTGTTAATTTATAATGTATTTGAAAGCATATATATGTCTTTTCATTTGTAAAAATGGGTCATTTGTTTCAGGAATCTTTCATGTCTCATCATACAAATACATAAAGTTCTGTACTCTCTTACCTGTAGTTTCAAAATCCAAAAAGCTCTGAAAACAAGGTTTTTCATAAGCTTGGTGACAAAAGTCATCTGCCTGCAAATCTAATCTGAAGTGACAATTCAATCTACTTATCCCATTTAGTGTGAATATCCATTTATTTTGCTGTAGAAATGTCAACATGTTTGTTTATTTGGGGGCAGGAAAGGCTGCTGCCACAGACCCTGATGGGCGTTTATATAATTTGGTATATGCACTGAATTACCTTGGGAAAGATCTGAAAATTTCATAATTCTGAAACATGTAGATCTAACGATTTCACATAAAATATTGTGGATCTATCAAGTAATTTAGAAGATACTTGTTTTTTAAAAATGTGAAATGCTTTTGTATTATAGTTTTTCACTTTGTGTATTAAATAATTTTTAAATTACTTTTGCCTCTCTAATCATTAAAATCAGATGAATGTAGTTGACCCTTAAACTACACAAGAGTTAGGGGCATCAACTCCCCACACAGTCAAAAATCTGTGTATCACTTTAGCCTCTAGAGTTGGTCCTTCACATATGTGAGTTCAACCAGTGGAAGATGGGAATGCAAAAATACTGTTTTTTGTGGTTGGTTGAATCTGCAGACACGAAACCAGCAAATAAGGGCTGATGATTTTTCTTTAAAAACTATGTATAAGTGGACCTACACAGTTCAAAACTATGTTGTTCAAGAGCCAACTGTAGTTGAATATGGTTTGGGAAAATGTGAAGGTTCCATGAAGTGGAATTGGGGCACAGAACAACACAGTGGCCTCTCATCGTACTTTCTTTAGGAGTTACACAGGACTTACAGTAAAGACAGTAGTGGGCCTTTTTCACCTGAGACGTCCTGTCACCAATATCCATGTGTAAAAGCCACGCCTCATACCTTGCCCTAATAAACTAATGTCTTAGTCACACCATGTCCTTTTTGCTTGTAGTGTCATTTTCCTGTTCATCTAAGTTTGAAACCTTGGGCTTGTCTTCTGACATTTTAGTCATCTGAAACTACTGGTTTGAATATAGAAATTTGACTGTCAGCTGTTACAACAGGCAGTTTCTCTCTTGCTTCTCTACTTCTAGAAGATCTTAGACAAGAAACATTTATTGGGTACCTGTTGTTTGGAAGATACTGAGCTAGATGGCAAAATCAGAAGTAGTTAACACAGTACAGTAAGAAAGAATACTTATCTGGGAGTCTGAACACAAAGCCATCAAAGCATTGAAATTACTGTTAAAGGATTTTTAAAATTATCGTGTGTTTTTTAAACATTGTAATAACTGATAAAAAGGTTTGCTGTAGGGTGGGGCCATTCTATGTTGTGCAGCTGGGGTGACAGACGTAAGAGTAGTCTGATCACAGTGGCCTGGGCAGGTGGTGTGAGTCAGAACAGATTATTACACTAAGATCACTTCAGACTTGCTTTTGATGCAGTAGTTGACCACTCTATTTTTGTTGGGTTACACCTTTTTAGAGTTGAATGGCATTTGTGAGTTGTATACATGTCATTGTCTAAATTAAGCACTATGAAAAACTAAGAATCCATCCGGAAAACGGGCTAGAAGAAGTTATTTTTCATTCTTTTTGCTTTTTGGAAGTTAAAATTGGTAAGCTCTGCAAATATCATTTATGTGGAAGAGACAAGATCCCAGACACTCCTAAGTAATAAAAGGCAAAGGTAAAGACAGGTAAATGCGTTTATTGAAGGTAGAGGGTAGAGTGGTCTGGGAGGGTCTGCTTTAATGAAGACGAAGTCTATTTACCACTTGCCTTCCCTGCCTCTAATCTGCCTCCACTCTAAACCAGTTTGCAAAATCACTGGCCCTAAAGCACTGCTTTTCCATACTTCCCTGCCCAGGAGGTCAGAGCCCTCCAACCCCAGTCTACTTGTCCAGTTATAGTCCCACTGCTATCCTTTGAAGGCTTACAGTAATCGATACTGCCCAACCTACTCTAATATGCTGCCCTATTTCCCTTGTATTCGTACATGTTCAACCTTTACTCTTTAACTTTGTCCTTTTTGTTTTTGGTATTATATGCACATGGTGCATATTTTTTAAAAACAGAAGAAAGTGCAGTAAAAAAAGTCTTCTCTAGCCATCCAGTACTCTACCTGCAGAAAAGGTGCACTGAGCCTTGCCAAGCCCAGGCCTACTCTACCAGCATATCGGCTTCAGGGAAGCTCAAAAATGCTCACTGTTCTTTTTCGTTTTCCTAGAGAACCCGTTCCTATTGCTTGGATGGCCCTCAGTAGATAAGCATTCTGGCACATTAATAGGTGCTTGGAACTTGATTGGATACCTTATTCTTTGAACTTCCACTTGGGACAATTCTGGCTGCTCCTGAAGCATATGCTTGCCACGTAGGCTTCGCTATAAACCACAAAAGGACAAGAAAGCGGAATCGCTACCACACTGAGTGAGGGAGTGAGTCTTTGAGCAAGAACAAACTGACCAGTTCCTTTCCCCCAGAGGTCCTCTCCTCCCTCTGGACGCGTTCTCACTCCAGATTAACGCCTTCTCTTCCGGAACGGGATACCACCAGCGCACAGCTCCAAGCCCGCGCACTTTCGCGGGAAGTTTTGCTGCAGGCAGCTAGGAGAATTTTGTCCTGTCTGCTCCCCGTCTCCACAGTCGCGGTCCGAGCTCTGCGTCTGCGTGCGTGACTGCGCAGCCGCAGAGCCAGGCGAGTGGGCGGGGCCGGCGGGTGTAGGTGGTTAGTGCGGTGGGGAGGTGGCTGCACGTGCTGGCGGGGGCGATGCGTCACTGATCCGTGCGGTGCGGTGGAGGGTCGGCCTCCCTTCGGACCTGTAGCTGGTCCCGTTCTTGTTAGTATTTTCTACCTGCGGGAGCGGCCATGGTTGGGGGGTGGGTGTCACGATGCTTACTGAGCAGGGGGTGACATGCGGGCCTCCTCCGGCGGAGGGGTTATCGAGGGGGAGAAGGGTTTGGAGAGGCGGAATGAAGAAGGGAAAAGGCGTATAGGATTCCCGGGTGGCGTGCGGAAGGGAGCCAGTTGTCCGGATGCGGAGTGTGGAAACCAGGGAAGGGTAGGCCTGTCTCTCACGAGGTTGAGGGCCCTTTTCTCCCTTATTCAGGAGAAACAAGGATGAATATGACTCAAGTCCGGGTTCTGGTAGTTGCAGCGGTGGGTCTGGTGGTCGTTCTTCTTTACGCCTCCATCCACAAGATCCAGGAAGGACATCTGGGCGTGTACTACAGGTGAGCAGCTTGTGCAGTCAGCTCAGGTTCTAGAGCAGGTAGAAGGAAGACTGCCGGTGGAATGGCGTCTAGGAAGTTGTTTCTTCAGCCTCGGGGAGCACCCCCCGCCAAATGAAGGCAGGCAGGCAGGCAGTGGTTCCTCCACCTGTAACTGAAGAGATGGATAAGTCATTGTTGTATTCCATACAACCGTGCAGGGTTTCAGTTTGAGATTCATATGCTGTTTAGAAACTTTCGTCGTATTTGTGATGGTTCTTTAGATTTTTGTCTTCTATGTGAAAGCACTTAGTGTTTGGGTTTGGCCCATGAGGCCCAGCACATGATGGCTGTGGCAGTTTTTATATCTCTGGACCTAGAGACACATAAAAACAACATGGATGGGCCACCCTTATTTTACCCTACCTCCGTTTTTCAGGTCGAGGAAAGGAATGGTATGGAATGTGTTGCCCTCTAGTTGAGCATAGATAGCTTTTTCCTCATTATGGTGCCACCAGTTCCTTTTGACAGAGAGAGGACAGTCTGGAGAAATTGCTATAATCATGTATTTGAAAGGGCCTCAATTTTTACCTCGTTTCCATCATCCCCCAAAAGTGATATTTCTACTTTTAAATCCACCCTGAGTCTTAGAAACAGTCTTCTTCGTGAAACGCCAGTTTTCATATGTGATTCTAGTGGTATGTTTTAGGAGATGGAGGTCTAGCATAAAAAATGAGAGAGCAGTTCAGCATTGCCTAACTGGTAGTAAAACCAAGGAAAGAACTTTTCAAGGTAAGGATGGACCTCGAACAGTTTGTTTTTTCTTAGTTATTTGTTATGAATTCTTTGCAGATCTATTTATATTTTCAAATAGAAAGTTAAGTTCTATGAAGTTACTATTCAACAAGTAAAATAGGACTTCTTTTTAGTATTTGCCCCCATAGTGCCTCTTTTTTGTCACTTCCAGGATGTGCTGCCATAGTTCTCGTGTTCCAGAATTTGGTGAACAGGTCCATGATACTCTCTCTACTTACAGTCTTACTCTCCTCCCTCACCCTTTATCTTTCCATGCTAATTTAAAAAATGTTTAAATATGCCCCCAGTATTTTAATTGCTTTATAGGTAGCTTAAAAGAATCTTGAACCTCAGAGATTTTCTCCTTCCTTGAAAGTTTGCGTTATCTTCTTTTATTTTAATTTTTTAAATATATTTTTTATCGTTGTTCAGTTATAGTTGTCCCGCCTTTTTCCCATTGGCTCTACCCTGCCCCGGTGTTATCTTCTTTTTTCAGTTGGGTGATTAAATGTATTAGGTTTTAAACTGGCTCATGTTATGCACAATTAAAACACAGCGACTAAGAGCCATTAGAACTTTTTTTACAGGTATTTCTCAGACAGTTAAAGACCAACGAAAGTCCTTTGTGTCTGGAGACCCAGAGGTGTGGTTGGTCCAGCTTACGAAACAAGGTGTAACATCAGTTTAATGTGATTTTTTTTTTTAACTCTTCAGCTGCGGCAGGTATTTTAGGGATCAGCAGTTCATCATTCGTAATTCGTGTTAGTGAGGCTTTTGTAGGTCAGTAGCATGAGTAAGTAACATGAGTATTACAGTATTTTAGTTTTGAAAAGAGAATTTCTCTCCTTGTAATCTTGTTAAATTGAAACATCTTTTTGCAGGGGAGGAGCTTTACTAACTAGCCCCAGTGGACCGGGCTATCATATCATGTTGCCTTTCATTACTACGTTCAGATCTGTGCAGGTGAGTGATTTCTAGGGAAGCCCCCTACACCGGAAAGACAGGTGTGACAGGAACAGTTGCCACATTTATGGGTGGAGATAGATTTCCTCATTGCTCAAAGCAAAGGTGGTATTTACTTAAACGCAAGAGTTAAAGTCTGGAGTACAGGTTACAATTTTGAACCACCTCGCCCTCTGGAAATATATAAGTAAGAGTTAGGCACCTTGGAAAAACTGACTTCTCACGTCTGTGTAGTGCTATGTAGCAACACTTCTGCTGTCAAAATGAAAGCAGGACTTCACAACACAACCAGAAATACAAACCCGTGATTACTTGGCTTAGAACGGTGTTTGGTTTCCATAGAGGCAAGCTCCTGTACTACTGTGAACGTGGGAGATCTGAATTTTTATACACAGCTTTCCTGCCTCACATTTTTGCCTGGAACATTAAGCACGATTTGATGTGGATCCTTAGAGAGTGTTCTATTTCGATAGCATTCCAGAATTTTTAAAGTAGCATCTTACTGAGAACAGTGTCCTGGCCATGGGAGACACTTAATAATTACCTGTTGACATAACAAGATGACAAAATAGGGTTAGATTGTGACTACTTTTGTAAACGCAATGTGGTCATAAATCTCTGGATTTGGAAGTTTGTCTTCCATCTGCTAATTTTTTAGGAGTGAGGAAAATTTAATATATTTAATCTTAAAATTTAAGTCTAGGCTTCTGGCTAAGTGAGAATTTTCCTTTCAATTTGTTTTTAGATGGTTTAGGGCAAGAATTTATATCTTGAAGTGAAATGTGTTCTCCCTTTAGTCAGACAATTTCCATGTTGTTCTCCCGTATTAATTTTATCCACTCTTGCCTTGGTTCGTGCTGCCACCTCTTCTCGCCCCGCCTTTCCCTTCGTTTCCTCTGTCCTGTCTCAGTCTTTCCAGCCTTCTTAAGGCTCATTGGAAATCCCTCTTCTAACCTATAGCTCAAAGTCTGTATTGTAAACTTTGGCCCTTGGTCTTATTCTTATTTCTTTTAATAATGTTATCTTCTATTGTTTTCTAAGTTTTTCGTGTGGGTTTTCTTTCCAGAAAATCTCCAAGCTTCTTGAAGGCAGGGATTGCAACCCGTTTATATCTGTGACCTTCCTACTTGTGAAAGTTGTTAAATTGAGCTGATTCCTCAGGAAGCAGTATGGTGGAATGAACTTGGGGCCAGAAACCTGGAGACTTAGATTCTGGTTCTGATACCAATTAATTGCATGACTTCGCAAAAATCACTTCACTGCTGTAGACTTCAGTTATTCCTCTGTGAAAGAAGAAGTTTTAATTACATGATCTCACCAACAGCCCAAACAGTTTACATTGATGTTACCAATGGCACCATCAGACCCTTAGAGATTAGGGGCTTTTTTAGATTTGTTCAGTGCCGGGCACATCTCCTCTGCCTTCTTGGAGCTTAGTATGGTAAGTCGTACTGATGCAGAGATACATAGAAGACCTGTAGATGATAGACATTAAATAGGTTTTAGAGTTCAGGTGCACATATAACAAATACAATGTATATTGTACATGTACGTACATATATTGTAATAAACTATAATACAAGAAATGGAAATGAAATTAGAAAAGAGTTTCAGTGTAACAAATATACTTTGCATTTACAGAAAAATTGAATGGAGCCAGTGTGACTAAATAGAAGTATTTTTTTAATATGTAAAATAGTAACATTCTAGGATACAGTTATATTAATAAGATTATTTTAAGAAATTGTTCTAATATGAATGAAACAAAAAATTTATATGAATTTTTGGAGCACAGTAGAAGGCATAGCCTATGTTGTTGTAGAGTATGGAAATTGAATTCCGTTAATGTTTTGAGGAACTGTAAAAAAATGAACTCATCTCTTCATCAACTGCTCACTCTACCTAGAACCTGTCCTGTGTGTCCCACCGCCCTAATCTCTCAACCCTAGAGTTAAATTCTGTTTTCCTTCCTGGAGTTTTATATGCTGCCAGTTATTAAGTCATTTCTCTGTTATGACTCCTGGATTGACAGCTTTTAATTTCCATGCACTTTACTAAATCAACCTAAATAAATGAATACTTTAGCTCCCCAGCTTGTTTTCTTGCCTCTAAATATGATGGATACCGAGAAGCACACCACATACGAGCAAAGGAATTCAGGAAAAAACCATATTTTTGAAAGGTTTATTTTGCGGCTGTATACGAGATGGACTAGGGAGAGCCCAAGTCCCATTCCCCACTTCCCCTTCCGCCCACCAATGTGCAGGGCCCTCTACATAATACCATGTTGTGTGCTCAGAATTTCAGCTTGATCTGTATTGCCCCTTCTGCCATAGGCAAGCCAGTCTGCTTCCTGTCACTTGTAGCAATACAGTTTATCCTCAACTTTGTGTATTTGAGTAGGATATTCCTCTGCCTCATCTGTTTTTATTTCTCCTTCTCTAGACCTGGCTTATAAATACTTCACTTCTGAGAGCTTTTCAACCTATCAGTTTACTGTCTGTCACTTAATACCTAACAAATCACTTTATACTTTGTTATTTTATACCTGTTATAGTTTGGTTTGCAAGGATTTTATCTCCTGTGCTGGATAGTGAACTCTTTGGAAACAGGGACCATGCTTCCTTTCTCCTTTGTATTCCACAAAGCAGTATGCTGCTGTGTTGCTCAGTAAGGTGCAGTTTGTCTAGATACACTCATCAGGTATTCACCTGTTGGAGGCCTTAGAATGCAGTACAGAATCATTCTGGATGCAAGCAGAGTGGCAGAGTAATTAAGTGCCAGGTTGTTGGTTCACTGTAAGGAAGCAGTGCTGTGGTGGCACTTCTGTTGGAAAGGAAACTGAACAGACCCTTTGAGACATCACTAAGGCCTGAACTGAAACATTGACTATAACTTTTTGAGAAGATTGCTATTCATTTCAAGGTTACCTTTGAGTTGTAGGCTACTTGTATGCATTTAATACTTATCTTTGACCTTATTATAAGCAGTAATATTAGCAGTGGAATCAAAGTTCAGAGCACAGGTCTTCATGGTAGCACCCTTGTGGGTAAGCCTTGTAGTTTATAATCCTAGGCCGTCTCCAGGCAGATAAGGGACTCTGAGATCTGAGAGGTTGAACGCTGAAACTTTCATATTGAACGCTGCAAGTTTCCATCCTGAGTCAAGCATTAGCTATAAAGTATTTTGTCTCAAAGCTTTCATGTCTCCCAGGATAAAAAGAAGTTAACTTTGATAGCAGATCTTTGGTGACTAAAATTGTAATGGGGCACTTCTGTACTTATCTCTGAGCAGTTCTCCAGAGGTTTCCTCTGGGCCCAGTAGTTCTTCCATGCTGTGTGTCCTGAGTATTGATGAGATGTTTTTTTCCTCCCCAGACAACACTGCAAACCGATGAAGTTAAAAATGTGCCTTGTGGAACAAGGTAAGCTTTCCCCTCACTAACCATCCTCCCTTTAGTTCAGATGGCGTTTCTCTTCATAAGCTGTGGTCACTTAAATATCTTTCAAAGAGGCAGGAAAGTATTGGGTTGGCCAAAAAGTCCATTTAGATTTTTCTGTAAAATAAAAGACATTTTTCATTTTTACCAATAACTTTATTGATTTGGATATTTTGAGTATATCAGCCATCTCCTGCTACTGGCTTCTAGTGGGCAGAGGCTGGGGTGCGGCTGAACATCTTCCAGTGCATGAGACAGCCCCACAGCAAAGAATTATTTGGCCGGAATGTCAGTAGGACCAAGAAACTTTGCAGACTACTTTTGACACATCTCATCAGTCACAGCACCTTCTCCATACACTGCACGAATCTTTTTTTGCATTTTAGTTGCGTTTTTACCTTTCATGAAATAATAAAGCATAATACGCTTAAAATGTTGTGTTATCTTCCACCACCTTTGATATTAAAATGGCTGCACAAAAATTCACCAATTTTGATGTTTTTTTAATGCTGATGTGACAGCTGTCCCAGTACCATCTAATAAAATGTTTTTGAATGAAGTTAAAGACAGCTAAGCACTGCTAGAGCCTCTGTACGGAAAAAAATGTAGCAAACTTTGTGGCCAACCCAATAACTCCAGGAGATTTCTCTTCTGAGCAGCATTTGAGGAAAGCCCTATCTCCCAGTAGGAGCTTTCCATTTTAGGAGCCATTAAGGTTCCTGAAAGGTACTGAAAGGAACCAGCAGAGCTAACTTTGTATATCAGCACTGCCACATCTGCTTTATTGAGTTTTTTTAACCGAGACTATTTTTAGAGCATTTTTAGGTTCATAGCTAAATTGAATAGAAACTATAGAGTTCCCATATATTCTTTGCTGCCACACATGCCTTTATTGACTTTGTTAAGCTTAATTTCCTTCTTTGTAAAAATTAGATAATAAAACCTGTCTTTCAGAGTTATTCTAAGGAATAGAATATCTCAAAGTGCCCAACCCAGCACTTGGTCCAGAGTAAGTGCTCAGTGTCTGATAGTTTAAAATGAAATGCTCTCACCTGTCATCTGTAGTATTAAAAGCCATCTGATTTAGAGTTTCTGATTCAGTAGGTCTGGAATGAGACCTGTGAATTTGCATTTCTGGTGGAAATTCCTAGGTGGTACTAATGCTACTGGTCTTAGGACCTTACTTTGAAAATCACTGCCCTAAAGAATTTTAAGGAAAGAAAGGCAAGCAAGGACCAAATTATTTCTAGAATATAATCAGTATGCTGAATTGTATCAAAACAGAATGTAAAATTAAGGTATTTTTTAAATGCTATATTTTAAATGACTAAAATATCTATTACATGCCTGTATAAAAGAAGCTTTGACATCAATGGAAGGACAGAAATACTTTTAAAAGGGAGCAAATTTTTTGTGTTTTAAGTTAACATGTTTGATAAGTTCTCCCTAAATCTATCTATAATTCTCTTACATGGATTCCCTTTAGAGGTGACTCAAAATTGGCAGCTGGTGAGATTTTGGGTAAATTTTATATTCACCTTCCTGCTTTCCAATTTTTTCATACTTTTTAAAAATTTAGTGAGCATGTATTACTTTTTTTTTATCAGGGAAAAATGTCATTATAAGTTGGTAGGAAGGCTTAGTTGTTCAGTTTCCAAACCTCTAACTTCATGTGTCTGAAGTCCAAGTTCACATGGCCCTCAGGGTAGGCTAGGAAGTATAGGAAGCCTCTAACTAACAACACCTGTCTTTCTAGAATGGCAGTTTGATTTCAGGGAGAAAATTTTTTAAAATTCTGTTTTATTGATTCTGCTATTGCTGTTATCCCAATTTTCCCCTCTTTGTTCCCTTCCACCCCCTCAGGCCATCCACACACTATTGTTCATGTCCACGGGTCATGCATATCAGTTCTTTGGCTTCTCCATTTCCTATACTGTACTTTACATGGCTATGCTGTAACCACCTATTTGCACTTCTTAATCCCCTCACATCTTCACCCATTCCCTCACACCCCCTTCCCAACTGGCAGCCATTAAAACGCCTCTGTTTCTATGATTCTGTCTCTGTTCTTGTTTGCTTAGTTTGTTTTTTAGATTCAATTTTTGATAGATTTCTATTTTTTGCCATGTTATTGTTCATAGTTTTGATCTTCTCTTTCTTAAATAAGTCCCTTTAACATTTTATTATAATAATGATTTGGTGATGGTGAACTCCTTTAGTTTTTTCTTGTCTGGGAAGCTTTATCTGCCCATTGATTCTAAATGATGGCCTTGCTGGGTAGAGCCATTGTGGCTGTAGGTCCTTGCTTTTCATCACTTTGAATATTTCTTGCCAATCCCTTCTAGCCTGCAAAGTTTCTTTTGAGAAATCAGCTGACAGTCTTATGGGAGCTCCCCTGTAGGTAACTAACTGCTTTTCTCTTGCTGCTTATAAGATTCTCTCTTTATCTTTAACCTTTGGCATTTTATTTGTATTTTTTAAAGATTTTACTTCTTTAATTTTAGACAGGGGGGAAGGGAGGGAGAGAAACATCAATGTGTGGTTGTCTCTTGCATACCTCCTACTGGAGACCTGGCCTGCAACCCAGGCATGTGCCCTGACTGGGAATCAAACCGGCGACCCTTTGGTTCACAGGCCAGCACTCAACCACCAAGTCCCACCAGCCAGGGCAACTTTTGGCATTTTAATTATGATGGGTCTTAGAATGGGCCTCTGTGCATCATTATGTTTGGGACTCTCTGTGCTTCATGGACTTCCATCTCTTATTTCCTTCACCAAATTAGGGAAGTTTTCTTTCAGTATTTTTTCAAAGAGATTTCTAATTTCTTGCTCTTTCTCTTCTTCTGGTGCCCCTGTGATGTGAACGTTGCAATGCTTGAAGTTGTCCCAGAGGCTGCTGACACTATGTTCATTTTAGGGGGGTTCTTTTTTCTTCTTGCTGTTCTGATTGGTGGTTTTTTTGCTTCCTTATGTTCCAAATCATTGATTTGTTTCTTGGCTTCATCCCCTCCACTATTGTTTCCCTATAAATTGTTTTTTATTTCAATTAGTGTGTCCTTCGTTTCTGACTGGATCTTTTTTATGCTGCTGGGATCCTCACTATGTTCCTTGAGCATCCTTATAACCAGTGTTTTGAACTCTGCATCTGGTAGATTGCTTATCTCCAATTCGTTTAGTTTTTTTCCTGGAGTTTTGATCTACTCTTTTATGTGGGCCAGGTTTCTTTATCTCCTTGTTTTGGCAGCCTCCCTGTGTTTCTATGTATTATGTAGAGCTGCTTTGACTCCATTTCCTGGTAGTGTGGCCTAACATGGTTAGGTGTCCTGTAGAGTCTAGTGGCACAGCCTTGCCTGTTACCCATACTGAACCCTTCTTGTGGGTTGAGTACACCCTTCTCTTGTAGTTGATTGTTGTTGGCAGATCACTGGAAGGGATTTTCCCAGGCTAGTCAGCAGCAGGGATTGGCTGTGACCACTTACCACCAGCCACCAGCCTCCATGGAGGTTCAGCTGTGCAGGGGCAGGGTGGTGCTCTGTGTCTGCAGCTGTCCACTGGGTGTGCAGGCCCTGGGGTTTACCGGGAGATGTAGGCCAAGGTCAGCCCCCACCTGTGTTTTCCCCAGGGCCACCCTGCCTGAGTTATAAAGCAGTCTGAGATGGCTGCTACTTGCGCTGGGCTTAGAGATTCCCAGGGGAAGTCAAGCTGTGAATCTAGGCTGGATGCTGCTAGTCCTGGGCTTGGGGTTTACTGAGGCCAGCTGTTGCTTGTTTGAGAGCATATGAGGAAGTTGTGCAGTATGAGCTGAGACCAGCCATTCACATGGAAAAGCAGTTTGGGTGTATCCATAAGTTGGGTGGAGTGGAGTCTCTGGGGATCTCCAGGGTGGGTCAGTGTTAGCCAGGTTGATGGAGTCTCAGATATGGCACCAGCTTGTCAGCTCTGTGGCTCTGGCGGGGGAGGGTTTAGAAAAGGGA